>OW203745.1:10369872-10592372 GCA_934045075.1 Yponomeuta sedellus
ACCAGGTGGGATGACGATCTGCGAACAACTGCAACTAAAGACAGTTCTATGGCGCTCATTAGGCGTGGGATATATCCAGCAGTGGACTAATATAGTCTGAAGAAGAAGAAGAGAAGAAGAAGAACGCGTTATTGTAAGAAGTTAACATTACAAATCTTAATAATTATAATGACCCTTTTTAGAATCTACAGGCAAGACGCTAGTTTGTAGGTTTTTTGTCAATTTTTTCTCCAAAATTATCTAGATTTTGAAATGGACACCTAGTTTGAATTGTAACGTTCAATAAGCCGCAGCTTCTGCGCTACTTTGAATAAAACCTTTTCATTTCATTAGTCTAGGACTTTAGACTAGGGAAATTCGATTCTACGTTCTAGTTTGGAGGTTCTGAAAATAGATGTCACCATTGTTAGATTTGTGATGTTCACTTTTAAAAAAAAAACTTGTTTCATAAAACAAGTTATGATTTTATTCCATTGGTGACGCTAGTTGGTACCCCAAAGCGCTAAGTACTAATATAATATCTAAGTACTAACGTCTTGTTACAAGAGTCAATAACTTTTAAACACCTATTTAGAGGCTAAAAATTCCACCCACCCGAGGGGCTGGTTCAGAGCCCTCACTGGGCTGGACCTTGGAGAAATCAGGTCAGGACATCTGTGGGATGGCATTGAAGACGTTTATAGGTTATATTATTTTTAATGCACTAACCCGTGCTAAGGACAATTTTTAAAAACCTATTTAGAGGCTAAACATTCCACCCATGCCGGGATTCGAACCCACGATCTCTGGCTAACCGTGCCAGCGCTCTCCCAATTGAGCTAGTGGACGACTAACCGGCATCAGTGAAATTTCAAACCTCTTTACAATACTCTCTGTATTACGCACAGGCAGCAACATAAGAGTTAATAACTGCGTGTAAAAATCTTGTTAAAGAACTCTTTTCGAAGCTTGGTTATTGATTTTCAACTTTCGCATGTTAACAACAACAGCCCTGCACCAACGCAAAAATCGGTAGAAAATTACAAACATATTTCTGAAATAATATTCAGTTTCATTGTTCCACTTTGAAACTGGCAGAATAAACTAACGAATAAAGTTTTGTGCGGACTCAGTTGTTGAAAATGAAATGAAATATGGCCGCCCCCATTGACACAGCTACGTTAATTAATCCCTGTCAGAAGGAAGAAGACATCCGAAAACTTCATAACAACATTGTATAATCTCACTAAAACATGTTTATTTCCATGAAGGGGATGAATATGTAGAAGGGGTCCAGTCATGGGAAGTAAAGTGCTGCAGATTTTTGTTTATTATTAAAGTAACAATGATAATACGGACTTGGCCCCCGTGGTAGAGTATGGCCTAACCTTTCGATGCAGGAAAAGACCCATGCCCCAGCAGTGGGGACTTGTAAGGGTTGATATTGCATAATGATAGTTAAGACCATACTCTATGTCTTAGAGAAGGCATCTTCCCTGCAGTGGGATATATATGTGCTTAAGCAATTAAACTTTGACATACATGACCAAAAAACAAAACTTTTATAGCACTTAATATGTAAATGTCTTAACGAAAATATCGAGGCCTATATGTTAAAGAATCTTGTCACAGTTCTGCAGACCATTCTCTCGCTTTCTTTGCTAAGTGTAGTTTAGTGTAGCAATCGTAAAATTTTTAATTTCCTAAAATAATAAAACTGTCCATTGGCAAGTTAACACAAAGTTTCCGAGTTACTGCCCCCAGCTGACGGCGGCGCAGAAGTGTAGTAAAAATATTACAAATTTATCTACACATTATTCCAGCGCGTCTCACTTATCTGTGTGCGTGACGTGCGGGACCTAACAACCATTAGGCCTCTGGATGTACCGTGCCCGGAAGTATTACCAGGGCACCAGAGCATAAAAGTTATTAAAAAAGGGCGCACCTTGCGCGCTTTTTTATCTACGTGTAGTGCGCAAATTACAAAAAGTAACTCTTAAAATTTAAGTCAGTGAGCACGAACACTGCTAACAATAGGCAAAAACTTTTTAAGGTATGTACTGTAAAGATACCTCTTTTTTAGTTGACCGGTACAGTCGTCTGACTAAATTTCAATTTGATAGAAGGGAATTACAATGTTTTGTTTAAGTATCAAACGACCCCTAGCTCACAATTTAAAAAAACAAACCCTAGCTAGGCTAGGCGACATGACGAAAATATAATTAAAGTTTTATCTAATTGCTTTAACATTTTTATTATATTTTAATCTAGCCAACCAATTCGTGACATGATGGGGGTAGTGTCAAACCGAAAAACTAAAGAAATACTGTCTTAAGTAATACACATAAAAAATACTAAATAAGGTAGAATAATACCATACCTGTCATACTAGAAATGAACATTTTATACATAATAATATGTATTTTAAAACATAAATCATTTAAGTACATATTTTGAAAACAAAATCAACTAAATAACTTGAAAAAAGAACGATAGCGATGTATTTATAATTTTTTTTTGGATTTCGAGCCCGAATGTCTTACATATAATATTCTGAACTGCAACGTGTGATAGTGTATTTTTGAATCAAAGAAAAAGAAATGTTTATTTTAAAATAGAATCTGTGACTCAGATAATAAAATTATCAACGAAACCATGATAAAACCGCAAGCCTTATGATTTGTTCCCATATTTTTTACATCGCTCTTGCATCCAGGAAGTGTCACCTACTAAATTAATATTTAACACATTAAGTTTAATATTTAATGTTATGTCTAGAAAAAGTGTTTCTAGTTAAACTACTTGTTTCCATTTCTATGCCCGAAGGAAGTAGTTTTCTATTAGTAACCTAAAGATTTTGTGGTGACCCTAAGTCAGCCCGCAATTTGTTCAAAGATGAGAGTTACCAGAAGTGTGCTCTCCCATGGACCAATTTTTCTATACGGGCGTAAGCAATTTAGATCTTTAGGGCTAGAGACATAAGGGTCAAAATGGTCTCAGAAATCGTATCGGTCAGTCTGAAATAGCCTTGGAAAATGCTTAATTTTTCGGCGACATACTGACTTTTTCCAATATTGGATATTCCCGCTGTAGAAAATCGTAGCAAGGCAGTTTTACACTTGAGTTTAAAATTTTATTTGTATTTTGCGTGAATTTTTGACGCCGAAAGCTCTTGATTCAATAATGCAGCCTTATACGTAGCCTATACATATGTAGCCCTATCTTATAGACATCCATTGGGATGTCTATAAGATAAAGTTATCTCTCTCTGAGATAACACCTGAGCCCTGTATTGACAGGGCTCAGGTGTTATCTCAGAGAGAGAGAGAGAGATAGAGCGAGAGAGAGAGACAGAGATAGATAAGAAAGAGAGAGAGAGAGAAAGTATGGACTTAATCACCAGTTTATATATTACAAAAAATATTATCAGGAGCTTGCCGATAAATTGCATTAGCAGTTTTGCAAATTATGTAAGTGTGGTTTTTATGTCTTCTTTTGAATAAAGAAATGAAAAAAACCACGGATTGGCAATTTCAAACATTGAGGTTTGTGTATACCTCAGACACTCAGGTATCCTCACAATGTTTTCCTTCACAGTAAGCAAGTGAAGGAAATCAGTGTAAGGATACGATGTTTTTCTTCACTCGCGAGGATTTCACTAACAACGCTACCACTACCAATGAACAAATTTTTAATTAAAATTGGGTTTGGACAAAATTTTAACTAAGCGAAGGAAGTAAAACTAAAAACTTGCAACTAAATACGTAACTCATTGTATCCCATACATTAAGAGACAGACAATAGAATGTGCCACTTGCCACGGTTAGTACAAATCTCGTTCAACTAAAACCCGCCACCAATCCTTTTTTAGAGAACTTGTGTCTCAAAAAATCATAATATTATAGTATGGCCAGTTAGTGCTGTGCACTCCTTGAGGTATGCGCGGCGAGGTGGGAGGCGAGGCGCCACGAGCGTTGACGGCGCACTGACAAGCGCTGCAACCGATTCTCCCCCCCGTCTCGTTGCGCGCATACCTCAGTGAGTGCACACCACTAATGGCCACACTATACTCGTAACTATTTTTTTTTTGTATGTATAATATAAACGTCCCACTGCAGGGCACAGGCCTTCTCTCAGAAAGAGAGTAATTACCACGCGTGCCCACCACAGATTGGCAATTTCAAGCGCTGAGGTATTTAAACTCAACAAATAAACAAGTTTATTGAATAAAAGTACATTAAATAATATGCTAAGTTGTCGTCAGGCTATACTAGTCCACTGCTGGACATAGCCCTCCCCTAAAGAGCGCCACGTTGTGCTATCATAGGGGGTAATGCCCATAATCCCCATGCTGGGCATGCGGGTTGGGGATCGCAGTTTGGTAGAATTGTACTGCAGGGAGCGCTGCTGCCCACCCCCCAGTTTGTGTTCCTTGATCGCCTTTTACGATACCCGCGGGAAGACTGGGTGGGTGCTATTCTCTAGGCCGACACCACAAAGCAGTAGCTCAAACTAAAAGAAATTGTGACCTGAGGCACAGTAGTATTAATAACAATACTTTAACTATACTATTTTTATTTTTAATGCACTAACCCGTGCTAAGGACAAATTTAAAAACCTATTTAGAGGCTAAAAATTTCACCCATGACGGTATTGTACGTAATACAGAGAATAGTGTAAAGAGGTTCGAAATTTCACTGATGCCGGTGAGTCGCCCATTGGCTCAATTGGAAGAGCGCTGGCACGGATAGCCAGAGGTTGCGGGTTCGAATCCCGGCATGGGTGAAATTTTTAGCCTCTAAATAAGTTTTTAAATACTTTAACTGTACGAAGACCCATTGTACTAATCGGCAAAGCATTGGGCACCGAATTGTCATAAGAAGTAGGTATAGTAATTATTAGACTAGAAGATATAGTAATAAATGTGATAACAATGCTATACAATCACTTGTCTGGTCCAAATGTAAGATACCCTTTGCTACGGAATAATAGCCTAGATAAACATTCCTACTTCTTAATCAGCGTTATCTGATCTCAAACTAGGATACCCTGTGCTATGAGTTCATACCCATAGAGAAACAATCCTACATGTTAAACTGTGGGTTAATCAGCTTGTCCCGGTCCCAAACTAGAATACCCTGCCCTATTATGGGTCACTACCCATAGATTAACAATCATATTTGTTGATTTGTGGGTAATCAGCTATGCAATTCCTGAATTCCTGAACGGTACCTGTATCGTGTACGATGCAAATGTAAAGACGGAGTAGAGCCCTGATTTTTGGGATCTTATTGAAATGCGTTTTGATCGATGAAGGCGCTTCCCGGTGTTACCTAGCGCTGCTAATGGATAAAAAAAACATGTCTTGTTTTAAAATAGGGTAACTTCGTTTCTTTTCTCCGTTTTTTTTCTTCGTTTCGTTTTTTTTTTATTGTTATAATTATTATTTCTTAATTTTCTTAGTTTAATGTAATTTGATTGTATGTGACTTTTTACAACGAATAAATGTAGCAGCTTTTCAAAAAGTAATCATCATACATTTTAACAACTGAGATAACAAACATACACACTCACAAACTTTTGCCTTTACAATATTAGTGCGATATCATTCACGGTTCAATATTATTCCATCATAGATTTCAATAAATGAAAGGGTTCTTTTTAGATCAAGAACCTAGATTCTTCAAATCAAATAGTCTAGAATTTTCAAGCATTTCTTGCCAAAAACGGCTGTTTTTAAAACAAAACAATGATAACCTAGGTTGTTGATCCTAGCTTCTAGACTGTTCAAAATTTTTTGTCACTGTTGTTAAGACTAAATATGAAAAAGCTAAACAAAACTGTAAAGCACACCTTAAATATTATAAACCTTACTAGTAAACTTGGTGACAGCGGTGGTAGCTCAGTGGGTAGAACCATAGACTGGCAAGCGACAGCCCCGGCTTCGATCCCGAGTGCGGGCATGTACCAATGACTTTGTTTAATTTCAAAGTTACGTACATTTGCGAATTTGCAGTCGCAATACCACACGCTACCGGTGAAGGAAAACATCGTGAGGAAACCCGCGGCTTGGTTGGCTCCGCACGTATTGACTAGTCTTTCCTGTGGGCTAGGCCGACTAAGCTGTCAGGATGGTATAGGTGCTGGGCAAGCCTACACCATTTATAAAAACCATGACCCAGGCACTACAGCGTCGGAGTGGTCCCTTCACCCGTCTAGTGTGAGTGTAGATACCACTGGACGCTGTATAAATCATCTCATTAAGTAGATGCAAAAAGGCCAATATTATTATTTACTAGTAAACTTGGTGTAAGTATTGTATACCTATGCAGTGTTTTGTCTCTTTTCTTCCAACTGAAAATTACATTTAAATGACGTGAACAAAACACTGTGTAACTTTACCAGGCTTATACGGTATTTATTAGTAAGAACCTTAGTCTTTACAAACCGAATAACGCTTTTATACGTACTTTATATTAAAAAATAATGTTACTGAAGTTTGATTCTGAAATAGTTTCACCTACTTTGTTGATATGTGGAAGCCTATTATTGGCTTAAAAATGTGTTACTGCACTACTTTAAGTTTTAATTGTTATTTATGCTGTTGGTTTCCCAAATAAACATAAAATAAAAATAAAAAATAAGACTTATGAACTAAAACTTTCGTAAGCACAACACATTGTAGACTTTTAGTCCGGATTCTCTGCTCGTCTCTGCTCACCATGATTAAGCTCTGCGAATCGGAGCGAAACCTGGTCGGACTTTTCCGATATAACAACACCCGTAAGTAAATCCGGACTAAAAGTCTACAAGACTTATGAAGTAAAACATCTTGATAAAACTTATTAAAAAGCATGAGGTTTTTTTTCTATTGATAGCGCTATTTAAAACCGTATAGCGCCTGTGGTGACGAAACCGGAACTCTGTACAACTATTCTTCCAAAAAAAGTTTATCTTCTACCAAAGTGGAAATTCATTTTAAATTCTATACAGAAAAAGCCGCCGCATAAATTCGCCATAACGTATTCAGCGGCAGATGGCGGGCACTCGTCGTGTTTACGTTACTGCCTTCCGAATTCGCGCTTTCGGATAGACCGTTTGATGGATAGGTACGAGTATACCTACGCCGTGCCAAATACTCGTTCCTTTAATGTTAATAATGCAGCCTTTATGCGTCACACTGCAGAGTACAGACGCTCTCTCAAAACGAGAGCGTATGGGTTTAATTACCACGCGTGCCCACCGTGGATTGGCAATTTCAAGCGCTACGTTATTTGAACACCTCAGATACTCAGGTTTCCTCACGATTTTTTTTATCACAATTCGTTATCAACCCTTGTATGTCCCCACTGCTGGGGCACGGGTCTCTTCCTACATCGCAGGAAGGTTAGGCCATACTCCACCACGGGGGCCAAGTCCGGGTTGGTGGAGGATTGTAAGACAGTGGCGGGCCTTACTGTCAGAAGTTATCAAGCCGCCCATAAGGCCTTTGACATGGCTTAACGACTGCCATTATATGACAGCCGGCACCAACGGCTTAACGTGCCTTGCGAGGCACGGAAGCGCTCGGAAAAATGCCACTAGCGGTAGTCACGGGACGCTCACCCATCCCGTACCTGACCGCGCCTGTTGTTGCTTAACCACGTGATTGATTCCAATCACTCGGTTCGCCTAGGCCACGAGCGCTTATCACAATTATCTACTGGTATTGCTACTGCACATAATAACTGCACAAATGTACATAACTTAGAAAACAAAGTCATTGGTGTTGGGAATCGATCAACACTGTGACTACCGCTAGGGCATTTTTCCGAGCGCTTCCGTTCTTCGCAAGGGACATCAAGACGTTGGTGCCGGCTGTTATGTAATGGCAGTCGCTAAGCCATGTAAGAGGTCTTATGGGCGGCTAGATGACTTCTGGCAGTGAGACTCGCCACTGCTTTACAATCCTCCACCAACCTGGACTGGGCCACCGTGGTGGAATATGGCCTAACTTTGCTGCGATGCAGGAAGAGACCCGAGCCCTACCAGTGGGGCCTAACCTTCCTGTGCCTTTTTGTTCTGTGCCCCAGCAGTGGGGATTTACAAAGGGTTGACACAATTAATAACCATATATTAATAAGAAATACAAAAAATAACCATATAGTAAAGGCATTGCACAGCGGTGGGCTAGTGATGAGGATAAATAACTTTTTACGTGAGTGTTTATAACAACGGAGATATCCGTGGTTTTACACACACAATAGAGTAAATATGAAAATATAGAAGTGATCAGCTGACAACTTATTCAATATTTGGTCTCTGAGTGAAACAGCCTCTCCCCACCCTTAAGTTTCTAAAGCACTTCATCAAATCACCCTTACTTTCTTAAACATTTAAAAACATCCGAATAATACTTATCGTAATAAAAGCAAACCAAAGCTCTAAAATGACAAAAAATCTGCTTTTTCATACTCAAGTTACAATCACAACACATAGAAAAGCTGATAATTTCTTCGTGATTTTAAAGTATTTTTCGTAGTGAACGCTGTTCCAGTAAGCGAGTAGAATGCCCCATTTTTAGGTATAACCGAATTTCTTACAAAGTCTATATGCACCCAATGAGATGCCAATGATTTTAATAACGCCCCAAGCAACTGAATTAGATTTTACAAGCACTATACGCAGACAACGATAATTTTAATAGGATCCCATAAATTAGGCTGATTTCAAAAGCAATTTTAGCAGAGACAATTTTATTAGCGCCTGTCGTAACCTAAGTTATTAGGTTAGATTAGAAAATAAGCAATAAGCATATTTTTCTAAGGCGAGCTTAATACAAATTAATATTTTCTTCGAGCTAACCTTGGGTTATGTTAATAGTAGAAGGGGTAGTTCCAAGAAAGATTGATGACGAAAAAGATTTTTATTGCACCCTGAGCAAAACAAGTCAATTTAAATAACACTCCACGCAAACGAAGTAAATTTTAATAATACCCCAAGCAAACGAAGTAAATTTTAATAACGCCCTTCGCAAACGAAGTAAATTTTACAAAAGCCCCAGTCAATGTAAAGTCAATTTACTAACACCCCACGTAAACGAAGTCAATTTTAATAGAACCGAATAGCATTAAAACACTAATTATGTACTACAAACTTGCAGAGAACGCCACAGTTCCAAAGCTGTGTTCACACAATCGACGTCGGAGCCGACTCGCGGCCATTAAAAGGCGCTTTGAAATAATCCCTACTCGCTATTCCAAAGAAATATCGCTGTTCGAGTACACTCGGCGGCGTTGTGAACTTTATAGGGTAGTTAAGACTGGGTTCTGTGATCGTACCCTTAAAACGGATGTTTTAAAATACTTTTTACTTTGTAATGGTTACTAATTAAACATTGAAAAAACTGTTTTATCTAGGCCGTCGGTAATCATTATAATTGTTGAACTACGTCAAAAAAAAAGCGAATCGTGTTTTTTGCTGTAAATCGCCAATCTAAGATAGGTACGATTGGTAACTAATAATAAATAAATAAATAAATAAATAATAAATATTCACGGACATATTACACAGATCTCGTTAGCCCTATACTAAGTACAACTAAATGACTTGTTTTATAGGTGCTAACTCGACGATAGATTTAATACAATAAATATATTAACACAATAATACAATTAATACAATAAATACACATAGATAACATCCAAGATCCGAGACAAACTAGAAAAGTTCGTTTCCTAGTTTGACCCGGCCGGGGATCGAACCCGAGACCTCCCGTTTTACAGTCAGCGTGCTAAACCACTGCGCCACCGAGGCCGACTAAGCCTATACTCTCCCACTCTCTCTCTCTCTCTGAGAGATGGCCTGTGCCCTACAGTGGTACTTATATCGACTGCTTATATTATATTGTTTTATTTGAGCTATCACCACTGAGTTTATGATCATACAAATGTACCAAAGTTATTATAAATTAATATATATATTAACTTCGATTGACAAAGTTGTATTAATTAGATATGTGCTTTCAAAAATTGCTTACTCTTTACTCTACCATCCGATCGAGCAGCGCTATAAGTCCAAAAATAACCGTGATCTCGGATAATCCAGCCTTAAGATGAAACAACGGCGAGATATTATATTTAAAATGGTCCCAATTATTTAATTGGCTTACCAGGAAAATGTTCTCATTTTGCAAGGCCTCCTTCAAATATTCTTCCTTCAAAATTCCTTGTCCCATCCACTTCCATATTCGATATCAATCCCTGTATGTCCCTTTAGCTAGGGCATGGATCTCTTATTGCATTGCAGGAAGGTTAGGCTATTGTTTTTATTATTCTTTATTTGGAAATCCAGGAGCACAAAATAATAAAAATATCTGCAAGCAGTTATCGTAACAGTAAAGCCAAAACTCCACCGATCCGGACTTGGCCCCCGTGCTGGAGCGTTGCCTATACCTTCCTTAGGGAAGAGACCCGTGCCCCTCGGTGGAGACGATATTTATAGATAAATTTTTCTCGTGTATTTTTTTTTATAAATAAGGCCGAAAGTGCACAGGAGATAAAGCACTGTGACTCTAGCAAATGTGAATGACCATTTTAAAACGAGAAAAAATTGTATTTCATGTAACGTTTCTCCTGTTTACAAACATAATTCGTAAAAAAACGCCTACTTGTAATGTTTCCGAAGTGTTGAGAGCTCATATAAATTTATAATTTTTAAAATTCCTTTTACTTTACAATTCTGTCCAAATAACCAGTTCCGATGAAACCTACTGTACAATTTAGAGTGCGACACAGATGTGCTGCTGGCTTTTTCAACAAGAAGAAAAAACGGGCTGAGACCGTAGTTTAAGAAAGCAGTAACGCTACTAAAAAGCTAAAGGTCAGATTTATGGCGCTAACATAACTTTTTGATTTTTTTTTTCAAAAAGTGTGCATAAGAAATCTTAATATCCGTGATAACATCCGGCATGGGTGAAAGTTTCAGCTTCTAAATAGGTTTTTTAAATGTCCTTAGCACGCGTTGGTGCATTAAAAAAAAGAATGTAATCTGTGATAAGATAACAGTTTTTAGAAAATACAGCCTAAAACATAGATAGATAGAAACCACTTTATTGCAACACTAGACAACAGATAGTATCAACATCACGGGACTTGAATGAATTGCCGCTAATAACGGCCGGTTTTGGACAAACTGCTTTAAAGTCCATTATGATTTATGATGCTCACTTTTTCCAAATACGCATAATAAAAGAACATATGTTTTTTTTTCCATTGGTGGCGCTAGTTAGCTTTCAAATGTTTATTAGGCTGCGTAACTTCACAAACGCACTCAGCAGCAGAATTTAATCCGTATGTACTCTCAGTCCGACTGTTTTGTGACTAGAAATTATGGTAATTCTTTGTTTGCTCCATCCTGAGCTAAGTTAGAACATTGTGGTATTATGAAACACGCTTTCTGGAAATGCACTAGAAATAAAGCATTAAATGCAATCCCTCTTAAGATTTTTCATGAACCTCTTCAGTTTTGACCTGAAAAATAACAATAAAAATCTAGTTTTATTTTCAAGATCAGGACTGCTTGCCACATATATTTGTTTCTACTTACATGTTATTTTATTATTAAATTAATTATAAACATAGCTCCAACTAATGACTACTGTCTACTTAAAGCTTTGTTTTAACAATAGCCTGTTAATATTTTTTTGTATATACTACGCACTTTTGCTGTCCCGCTGCCGGACACAGGTTTTTTTTTAAAGAGAGAAAAAGAGAGACGAGTATGGGCTTGGTGACAAAGAGAGTCCACTGTAGTAAGTAAATTTTTCAGACTCAGGTTTCTTCACATTTTCTACCCGTTTATCAATTACTACGATTTCGCTGATTACACTGATTTCGCAAATCTATATAATTTTGAAAAATAAACCCTAGTACCTGCGAGAATTTGATCCTGCGTGTCACAGACGGCTTCTGTTTATGCGCTACCACGGCTATTAAATTACTACCGCGAGTTAAAGTACTGGTTTCTTTTACTACGATGGAACATTCTGTGTGAGTTTTCAGTTGTAGTAGTTGTGGAAATACGTTTGGTTCCTTGCCTTGAAGAGTAGTATTATGCATTACATTATGTACGTGTACAAATGTCAATTCCTTTTTTATGCACAATAAAGTATTCTCTATTTATCTTTAGGTTCAAGATGAGTCAAAATGGACAAAAAACTTACAACTGTAAATAACTTGCTAGCGTACGAAAAATAGGGGATTAGTCTTTTCAATTTTAATTAACACAGCTTTAACTATTAAGGAAAAAATAAATTTTAAAACCAACGCATGTATTATAGAATAAATGCGTTAAACTAGCTTATATTCCAGATACCTTTGTCATCTAAATAATACATTTTTAGTGTAAAGTTGTCTGGAGACTGTTCCTAGTAGCGTATTAAAATGAACGCTTGCTAACTCTAATACAAGGTCACGTAATAGAACCAACGTGTAATTGAACCTTACCACTTCGAAATAAAGTCCAAATCTAATTAAGAAAATCTTAGTATCCATGCCTAGTCAAGGATTTCAGTACGTTTCAATCTTATTTTAAACCATATCACCTTGAAATAAAATCGAAAGCTAAAGAAAAATTCTTAGTACCAATGGCTAGTTACGGGTCAATATGCGTTAAGTTTTAATCCATTTGTGATTCCTTATTCCGATTTCTTATAAGAGATGTCAAGACGTCTGATTTTTTCAAAATAACATTGTAAAAAATGAAGCGCTCGTGGCCTAGCCGAACCGAGTGATTGGAATCAATCACTTGAGTTAAGCAACAACAGGCGCGGTCAGGTGCAGGATGGGTGACAGTCCCATGACTACCGCTAGTGGCATTTTATCCGAGCGCTTCCGTGCTTTGCAAGGCACGTTAAGCCGTTGGTGCCGGCTGTCATGTAATGGCAGTCGTTAAACCATGTCAGAGGCCTTATGGGCGGCTTGACAAATTCTGACAGTAAGGCCCGCCACTGTCTTACAATCCTCCGCCAACCCGGACTTGGCCCTCGTGGTGGAGTACGGCCTAACCTTCCTGCAATACAGGAAGAAACCCGTGCCCCAGTAGTGGGGACATAAAAGGGTTGAAATCGATTGCAAAAATTTCCGGAAGAAATTGCTTTTAGCAATAATTGTACTATAACAGGCTTAACCTTGTTGCGATGTAGGAAGATAACGAATAATAATTGTACTGTTTGCATTCGTATTATGCTGTGTGGTGTCGGCCTAGAGAATAGCACCAACCCAAATTCTTCCCGCGCGTGTCGTAAAAGGCGACTAAGGGACAAGAAGTGGGGGGTGGGCAGCAGCGCCCCCTGCAGTACAATTCCACCAAACTGCGATCCCCAACCCGCATGCCCAGCGTGCGGATTATGGGCACTACCCCCCAATGATGGCACCACCTTGCCATTGCGCTATGGCGCTCATAAGGGGAGGGCTATTTCCAGCAGTGGACTAATATAGCCTGAAGAAGAAGAAGTGCATTCGTAATTATTCTGTATTTGTTGTTTTTCAACGACTTATGAACGTTGATGAAGCGAAGGTGATCTGTCAGGATCGTGGCAGGTGGCAGTCCCTGGTCTCTGCCTACCCCTCTGGGATAGAGGCGGTAGGGTATGTATGCATGTATGTATGTATGTATGTATGTATGTATGTATGTATGTATGTATGTATGTATGTATGTATGTATGTATGTATGTATGTATGTATGTATGTATGTATGTATGTATGTATGTATGTATGTATGTATGTATGTATGTATGTATGTATGTATGTATGTATGTATGTATGTATGTATGTATGTATGTATGTATGTATGTATGTATGTATGTATGTATGTATGTATGTATGTATGTATGTATGTATGTATGTATGTATGTATGTATGTATGAATGTATGTACGTACGTATGCATGCATGCATACATAACCTCACGCCTGTATCCCAGAGGGGTAGGCAGAGACATTGTTTTTCCAGTGTAAAATAAAAAATATACTTGTCTTATAAATGAACTGCACTACACAGGCTGCTCCCAGCACCATGTGCACTTTGAGATGAGATTGCAGCTTAGCCGCTTCGTCGGGAATCGCGTTAGACCGTTTTATTACCAGAAGTCTGTGACTGTGACGTCTTCTAGGGGCGAAAGTGTTTGAGGAACCGTCTTAAGCTGATTGAGTTTCGATTCCAGTAAGTACAGTCTATATATTCTTGTCCAGTTTAGTAAACAAGATTCTAACTTCAAAATGATATTTGATGCTAAAACTAGACGTTGTCTCGTATAATGCTAAAGCTGATTGAGTTTTGATTATAGTACGTAAGTACAGTCTATTTATTCTTACTTGTTCAATTTAGTAAACAAGATTCTACCCTCAAAATGATATTTGATGCTAACACTAGACGTTTTCTCGTATGATGCCAAAACATACATAAAATTGGCAACATGTTATCTAAAACAGTCTCCCCGATTACTTCATTTATGGGAATATGGCAGCTTTCGGAAAAAAGCCATTCTTCACGGGTAGAATGTTGTTTACTAAAACGGGGAAGCAAGGATAAATGGACTGTAAGTAATTTATTTGTAACTTAAAAGACTTAGGGCGACTTGCGTAACGCTTTTAAATATCGTTTAAATACGAGTTAATCAAAATTAGGTTCTTAACTAAAATTAACGACTTGCACAACAAAAATTTTGTTGTTAATTATGTTTAGGCGACTGTCATATTGTTATAATTCCATTAGGACACAGTGATATTTAGGTTAGGTTATAACAGTAAGACAAAATAGCTTTGACAAACAACATATTTATTTTTATAATTTTTAACGAACACCAATCAACTATCAATCAAAATAACCCATGAGCTAGTGTTTCCTGGTAGAACTATTAGATAATCATCCCTACAACCACATAATCACAATTAAATTTGCTGCCAATAACAAAACTTTAGTTCTGAGAAATATCCGAACCAAAACAGAAATATACTTTCGCACACAATCATAATTAAGCTCTCATTAACATTATAACATCAATTCAGACTAATACTTAGCTTTTCAACCGATGAATAGACTATTTTTCTCTTCTTTTCAAAAAACGTCGTTATCACGCGTTGCCCAAAACAGAATTATATTTTTTTTATGTTTGACAGCTTACTAAACGCAGCCATCAAATTCAAACAATAATCCAAGATAAATCCGATTTGACAGCTAACTAAACGCAATACGGCTTTTTATTTCTTAAATTGACATTGCTAACCAGTAACAGTAAACAATCAACTTGAATACAGCAGACTCAATCAAAATGCCTGGATAAAACATCAATTAACAGTGCAAATTTTACACAAACTAAAGCTATAGTTGTTCCGATACGTGAGTGAACCAGTCAAGCCCAAACCGCTGCGGCTCCAACTTCAACAATATTTAAACAGCCGAGATTGACTATTTAGCTGTTTGACTATTGACCACAGCTGTTCAGTGTCAATATGAGAAGTGAGGTTAATAGGTTATTTTCATAGACTCTTTGTTTGGTGTGCTTCGAGAAGTTGATTTTCAAACAAAGAACCAAACAAAATAAAAGGAACAGATGTTGCGCAGAATGACATTTTGAAAGTTTTGTTTTCTTTTTGTAATTTGTTTCGTTCCATGGTGATTTTAATCTCTAACCAACTTCATTTTTGTTAGCGGAAATAAGTTCAGACGTAAAACGGAACGTAAAGCCTGCTTTACCGACACGCATTCGTCCGTAACTATATTTAGCTAAATAACGGAATGACAAGTGTTGTGCACGACGATTCTGATTATGATAAGTTTAACAAAATTTAGCAGAGTAAACGTGTTTAGTTAATTATATTTAAAGTTAAGTTAAGCGAAATGTCACGCAAGTCGGCCTTATACTAGACTAAAATTAAATTGACATACATGTTTTGGTTTCTAATTTATTTATCTATTGCAATCTTGAATGCCTCGGCGAAATCCACATCTTCCATTAAAACAAGTTGCCGCGTGGTCTCGCTTTTTAGTCCACACACAAACTGGTCCCGTAAATTCTCTTGTAGATTGGATCCGAATTCACAAGTCTTTGCTAGATGTTTCAAGGCCGCCGAGAATTGCGTTACCGTTTCGTCACTGCTTTATACCCGTTTCCTGAATTTGTATCTTTCTGCAAGTTTGATGGTGCAGGTTCCACGTGCTTCGCCACCAAGCTTATTAGGTTCTTGTAAGTTACTTTTGCTGGTTTTACGGGGTTGCAAAGATCGACCATCAACTCGTAGGTATCGTCTCCGACGCACGAAATCAGTGTCCTTGCGTGCACGAACATTTCCTCTTTAACTTCATTCACAATATTAAAATAATAGAAATATGGACATAAATTACATAATAAATACAATGAAGTTTGATGTTGTTGGACATCAACTTCTCAAGTGAAACTCAGAGCGATAAAACCTGATAAAGGCACAGTGATTGCTTATGGCAGATAAAACGAAACGAAAACAAAAAATACTTCATTCACTAGGAAATATTGTTCCATTCTTTCCACATAATTGCCACACTAATATGGACTAATATAGCCTGAAGAAGGAGAAGAAGAAGAAGTGCTCCACGACCCTCCATTCAAGTTGAATTCGTTGAGTGTTAACGATTGGCATCTTGAAATTCTTAAGTACCGGCTGCGCCACGGTAGATATTGGAGCAGAGCAATAATACGCGTCTATTCCGAACAAGCGTTTATTTCAACTAAACGTAAGTGTGCGTGCGCTGCACCTCATTAGCTAGACGTATGTACATGGTTACACACACAAGCACACTCAAAACAGTTTTTAGTGAAAGTTGTAACGTTATTTATTTTAGAAGAACGTTATTGTTCTAAATAATTACATGCGTTAAGTATTTTTTTATATTAACACGTTCACGGCGGCACGACTCCTAGTAGATCTCGTACATGACTTTCCATTGGCGCGGAGGCGAAATTGTATGGCTGTGCCGTTCGCGCATATGGATTATCTATGGGTTTTTCTCAAGTTAGAGTGAAAGTCCTAGTGTATCGTGATTAGGTACTTTAGCCGTAATATTTTTATGAATCAAAACGTACGAGAACTAATACGTCTCGTAGCGTCCAAATGCAAAAAAACTGCATCTAGCGCGTTACGAGATCTATAAGTTTTCGTAAAGGATTCCTGAAACTTGGTGAGAAATCAATTAGTGTTGTGATAGCTTTCCGGGAGTGCATTGTTTTTTTGTTATCATGGATCAGAGAAACAGGAAGCGATCTCGTAGAATATTAGAACTGTCGTTCAATAATTCTGAGGAACGTGAAATCGGTATTGAGAACAATAGTGTTTCGACTAGTTCCGAAGGGACTTCTATTCCTAAGCCCCAGACTCTCTTGCGAAAAGTTTTTCAACGTGCATCAAGAGCCACACGTATTTGCACTAGTCCCAGTACTGGACAAACATACCAAGAGCTCAACAGTAAAACACCGCCAGCATCACCGTGTCATCAAAATACGTTCGCGAATAAAGATGTGAGTAGTTTTGATTTGCACACATCAAACTACCCTCAATTGGCCAATAATGGCAAGCATACCGATTTGCCCCTTCCTTGTGCACCTGAATCTGTAAGCGAATGCATGGATTTGCGGACTAGTAAGATCAAAATCTTAGAGGAAATCATAATTCCGGCGCCAAGCTACAATAATAATTCCGAAGATTGTACCACCAGGAACTATGATATACCCCTCAAGCCCTTGAATGAATGTAACTCCGCCTTTGGTTCTCTTAGCAATATTTCAGTATCGAATATGCTAGCTCTTGACGAGTCATTTGATGAACAAAAAATCTCTGATTTATTGGCTACACCGACATCAAAAAATCATAACATCTTGAAGAAAAAGTTAAGCACTTATTTAGAGTTTGATAAGAATTCAGACACAAAACAGGAACCAGTTGCCACGTCAAGTAGTCTATCTAAAGAAGAGCAATTAAATCCAGTTGAGAATGTTATAAAATATACTCATATGCCACAGTTAACCATAGTTCACTGTTCAACGACTTCCATGACTAATGACGTTACTGAAAATACCAAAACAGGTCCAAAAAAGTCTAACCCAAGCAACACTACCAAGAGATCAGACAGATCTAGAATAACATCCACGAACCAGTATTTCAGCCAAATTACTGAGTCAGATGATGAGAGCTATACTCCTAGCAGTTCCTCAGAAAGTGAGTCCGATGATACTACAAACATAGATATAGACACCACTGATTCTGAAGAAGACAACGAAGTCATTTCTTATAATGAAACAGACCAAAATAATACAGTACAGCGCGAAAACACTATAGAAAACGCAAGTGAGGAAGGATGGATTGACATAGATGACACATTACCGGAACTTGAAGAATATCAACATGAAAGTAAATATAATATACCGGACCACGCCAAAACTCCAGACGAGATATTCAGACTTTTTCTTACAGACGAAATTGTGGACAAAATGGTTCTTGAGACAAATTTGTACGCCGAAAAATACCTGGCTAACCCGGACCTGAAAAGAAAATCTCATTTTCGGACATGGAAACCCACCAATAGAGAGGAAATGTTTAAGTTTTTTGGCGTTATCCTAACTATGGGTTTGGTGAAAGTACCAAATATCAACGATTACTGGTCCAAAAATGTCATGTACCGGAACGAGTATGTTGTTCGAGTTATGAAAAGAGACAGGTTCACTGCAATTTTAAAGTTCTGGCATTTTAGCAAAGAATCCAACAGCGACGCGACGGATAAATTACATAAAATACGTGATGTATATGACATGCTCCTTGCTGAGTTCCAAAAAGTGATTGAACCTGGTAAATACTGGTAATTGATGAATCCATGGTGCCTTGGCGAGGTAGACTCAAATTCCGGCAGTATATTAAAAACAAATCGCACAAATATGGAGTAAAGCTCTACAAACTATGTACTGTCGATGGTTTCACATTTAATATGATAGTATACACTGGAAAAGGAGAAAATGGACGCGAAAAAGACCATGGTATGAAAACGGTTTTGAGATTGATACAAAAACTAGAATATAAAGGGAGAATAGTTATAACTGACAACTTTTATAACAGTGTGGAACTTGCTCAAGAACTATTGAAGAGGAAAACTTTTTTGTGTGGAACCCTCAGAGCAAACAGAAGAGGCTTGCCAAAATCTATTGTTGCGAAAAAAATAAAAAAAGGTGAAGTTATTGGAAAAATGACAAGAACTGGAATAAAAGTCATAAAATGGATGGACAAAAGACAAGTTTTAATGATTACTTCATGCAAAAGACATGACGCTGCACTGAAAACAAAGAGTAGATTTAGAAGCGGAAAAGAAGAATACATAAAAAAGCCAGAATGTGTATTTTCTTACAACGATAGCAAAAAAGGGATAGATTACAGCGACCAAATGTCTTCTTACTACAGCGCTTTAAAGCGAGGAATTAAGTGGTACCGGAAATTAATGGTTGAGTTAATTTTTGGAACGGCCTTAATAAACGCGTGGGTGGTCTGGAATAATATAAATGGACAGAAAATACCGAAAAAGAAATTTGTTGAAAGCATTATTCAAAAATTTACAGGAATTCCTTTTGATGTTAAAGCCTCAGATAATAGTAATGAAAAAAGTAACGAAGAAGCGACTGAGCACAAATATATAATAAGTAGTAAGAAAAGACGCTGTGTTAGTTGCTATGAGCAGGCAAGAAAGACAATGACAAGCAGAGAGGCTGATAAGAAAACTAAGCAAGTCAAAGGATTTTGTACCAAATGTAACAAAACTTTTTGTTTACAGTGTTTTAACAAAAAACATTAATATTTTTTTATTACTTTTTAAAATAAAAATTTTCAATCAATATTGTGTTTTTTGGATTTAGCACATCACTAGTAAATTATCGACTTTTTGCAAGAATTGTCGTTACGAGATACAAAAGGCCTCGTATTTTTTTACAATCTAGCGCATTACGAGGTTTTATAGGTCTCGTATTATTTTTTGGCAATTTTCCTATGAAAAAATTCAAATATCTTTGGGCAAAGCTACATACTGAACAATGCATTCATTCTATATCGGCTGATACAAAAAAAATATTATTATCATGAGTTTTCATTAAAATATTCAATTTCAAAGTCAACAACACTTACGAGACTTAAAGAGCCTCGTGCCGTCATTAGAGTAAATACATTACGAGTACTTTTGAGTGTCGTACCGCCAATGTGGCAAGTTGCATAAATCGGTCTCCGCGCTAAAGGTGTTAACAAGCAAGTTACTTACAACTAGGAAACCAATATCTAAAGGTACTGAACTAAAATATTCATTCTACATTATATACTAATGGGCGCCTTTGCGGAAAGGGTTTGTTAGTTTTTTCGCACGGCTGGCCCATAAAACAACTTTACTAGTCTTGCGCGCGAGCAGCCGGCGACACCACTCTCGACTCGACCACGCTCCCACTTCCATTGCAATTGTCACTGGACCATCGGCGAGCCTGCGCGTGCCTAGTTCTCTTGCATCGCCAGCTCACCGTCACTAAAGCCTCGTGTATCCCGGGCATAATGCCCGAGTTACATGAGGCTAGTTTTTCAAGCTAGGATAGCAAGCTAGTGTCAGTAGGTAAGCTAGCAAGCTAGTACTTCTGGCTACATGTAGACAAAACTATCTTTATTTCTGAGCTAGCAAGCTAGTAAGCTAGTTTACTAGCCAAGATAGTTGACCACCAATATTTACCCCGGACACTACACTGTTAAACAGATTAGGACGAAAATTGGAACTCATAGTTTTTTAACACATCGTAACTCCACAGGTTTTGACACTGACATGAATGAATGACATAGGTCATCACTTAACTTGTTATGTTACTTATATTAGTAATAATGCAGCCTAATTATATCTCTCACTAGGGCACATGCCTTTCTTTAAAAGACTGAGAGTACTGAGAGGGCTTAATTATCACGCGTACCCACCGCGGATAGGCTATTAAGTTAACGAACTACCATGGAATTGTAGTAGCAATTCTCTCAGACGACCAAAAAGTCTTTGCAGACAAAATTGTTCTTAAAAACTAGTTAGTACATAACGCCACAAATGAAAAACAGCGTACCTTGTTTTACACATCGTCTTTGCAAAAAGTCTCAGACCAATCTCTCTCTCAATCGTGTTCAAATAGTGATTTTTGGGACCCACAACCGAGAACTTAAGATCACCAACCTGAAACTCGATCTGGGATTAGATCCAAAAAACGCCCGTTTCTGTCGTTAATCCTATCAAGTCTTGGGTTTTTTCCTTAGGTTCAGAGCTACGGATCCTAAATAGTGTTTTGGTAACTTGAAATCTAAAATGGACACGCTTAAACAGATTTTATATGGGATCATCGGCAGGAATACCTACTACCATTACAGAACGTTTGTGCTTTTTAAGCCCGTAAACAACATTCCTAATCTCATTGTCTTTTTTTACGCGCGATAACTCTGTGAAATTAGTACAACATTATGTTTTTTTTTCAAGTGAACATTTTTCTGTGGTTTTTTTGATTGATTTTATTTCTATTGCATGCGTCTTTGTATCATGGACATTGCTTTATTTAAAAATTTCCGTGTACTTCCGAGCAGGGCCCTGGACCATTGAAATACCAGTACTTTGAAATATCTTTCCTAATGTGCTAAATGTTAAAAATCTCTCGCCCGATATGCGTAAGCAAGTGAAAGGACAATTGAGTTGGGTTCTAGATAAAATACTATTAATTTATTCATTGTTATTTTTATCACGTTATGTGCACCTATTGATATTGCTTGCTTGTATTTAACACAATATATTTTAACAAATGTGATTACACTGAGGATTACACATTGATTTTCACAGAGCCAGCGCCATACGTTCCTAAATAACGGTCAGAATGACCTTCAGAAACGAATCCAAATAAACCTACAAAAAAGTTGAATTATGTATTCCTTAAGAATTTCCACAACCCAGAGCTCACTTCTAAACAAACGGCTGGCCGACAAAACAGAGTCTAAGCAACTGAATTCATAAAAGGGGGCAAATTAGGCGGGGTCAGCGAAGCGGAGCGGAACGGGGCGTAGCGAGCGTAGCGCGAGGCGAGTCACATCTGCGCCTCGGAATCCGGAGGTGCGGAAGGCTTCTTCCCCTTTAGAGCGAAAACTTTTCTATGCAGACATTTTCAAGTTGCAGTTTTTGCTTCTGACTGAACGGCGCACGATTGCGAGGGTGATGTATTTGTCGGTATGTTTGTATATGTAATATACATTACGCTATCCGTTCTTTCAGCTGTACATTAAACATTTTCCTGGAGTGTCTAGCAAACATTGATGTGAAAAGGGTCAATGGAATGAAATTCGTAAAAAGGGGGCAAATTAGGAGGGATCAGCGAAGCAGAGCGGAGCGGGGCGTAGCGAGCGTAGCGCGAGGCCAGTCATATTTGCGCCTCGGAATCCGGAGGTGCGGAAGGCTTCTTTCTCTTTAAAGCGAATACTTTTCTATGCAGACATTTTCAAATTGCAGTATTTTGCTTCTGATTGAACGCGCGCGATTGCGAGGGTGATGTATTTGTAGGTATGTATGTACGTTTGTATAATATATTTTACGCGCTCTTCCTGATGTGTATCAAAGAAGTTTTATAAGGTCTAGCCAACATTGAATTGAAAAAGGTGGAATTTATAGAATTTATAGACAAATTAAGCAGAAACAGCGAAGGGCAACGGAGCGGGGCGTAGCGAGAGACGAGTACATTTGCGCCTTGGAATCCGTAGGTGCGGAAGGCTTTTTCCCCTTCAGAGCGAAAACTTTTCTATGCAGACATTTTCCTGTTGCAGTTTTTGCTTCTGAGCGAATGGCGAAAGATTGCGAGGTTGTATTTGTCGGTATGTATACATGTTTGCATGTCTAATATACATTACGTTACGCATTTTTTCAGATAAACATTAAACAAGTTTCTCGAGTTTTTAGTTAACATTGATTTGAAAAGGTCAATGCAATGGAATTAGTTAAACGGGGACAAATTAAGCGAAGGCAGCAAAGTGGCAGTAGGCTGGCCATATCCCGCGAAGAATCGACAACCGTTGGAGTAAACGTGTTCTTGAGTGGACACCGCGACTCGACAAACGTAGTTTAGGACGCCCTCCGACCAGGCGTAATCACGATCTGCGAAAAACTGCCGGCAGATGCTGGATGCGGCAAGCTGAAGACAGGGCGCTCATTAGGGAAGGGCTATGTCCAGCCGTGGACTACATAATATAGCCTGAAGAAGAAGAAGAAGGAAAACGGAGCGCAGCGAGTGTAGCGCGAGGCGAGTCACATCTGCGCCTCGGAATCCGAAGGTGCGGAAGGCTTCTTCCTCTTTACAGCGAAAACTGTTCTGTGCAGACATTTTCAAGTTGCAGTTTCTACTTCTGTATGTACGATTGTATAATATATTTTATAACATATTTGCTCGTAAAGTGGTTGTAATTACAACAATTTCAATATCGTAATGTGTCTCATTACGTACTTATGCGATAATGTAATGTAAAAGGCACGTGTTTTTTTTTTATAAAGTTTTAAGATACTCCGTCTAAAAATGAACGATACTTTTAAAAATCTTAGCAAAGAGGTTTTATGTCAATATTTTATGAATAAAATTAACTTTGGGAAATAAAATATAACAAATAAACATTTAATTCTTTAATTTAATTAATTTTGACAATAAATTACAACCCTTTATCTGTAATAAAAACACAAAAATATTAATTTACTTTATTAGTAATACTTGATGTTTTTGTACCTTTGCCTAAAAAAAAAAGTTGATGCGCGCGCATCGATTATTTGTGGACAAGTAAAAATAAATCCGCGCGCTTTTTCTTTTCGATTTATTGTTTTTATTTGAAAATGTCGTCAAGTAGTGATGATAACAAAGTCAGAGTTTTATTAATTCCCTCGTAAATATGTTATAAAACGTCGTATGACATACGTGTGCTTTGAAAAGCCTCTGCTTCCTTACAGCCCTCGCCAATGGCTCGGGCTAGTAATATCGCCTCGGCTGTAATTTTCAACTTACCGCACTTATATCATAATGTACTATTACGCGCTTTTTCTGCTGTGTATCAAACCAGTTTCGTGAGGTCTGGCCAACATTGAATGAAAAGAGTCAGTGCCATGGAATTCATGGACAAATTAGGCGGAAGTAGTGAAGCATAGCGTAGCGGGGCGTAGCGAGCGTAGCGAAAGGCGATTCCATTTGCGCCTTGGAATCCGGAGGTGCGGAAGGTTTCTTCCCCTTTACAGCGAAAACTTTTCTATAAAGACATTTTCAAGTTGCAGTTGCTTCTGTGTGTGCTTCTGTGTGTGCTTCTGTGTGCTTCTGCCCGAACCAGAGAGATTTCGAGCGCTATGTATATCTTGTGTATGTTACGCGTTTTGACGACTGTATAAAAAAAGGTAAAACTTGTGCTGCTACTACATAATTGGAAATCGCAGTGCTTTCTTCTTCTTCTGGCTATATTAGTGCACTGCTGGACATAGCCCTCCCTTAATAAGCGCCATAGAGCTCCCCCTTCATCCTGCCGCATCTAGCATCTGCATCATCGCAGTCATTTATTAGGTTATTAAAAATTATTAGGGAAAAAATCTCTTGAAGAGGCTTGCATTTGTATATTATATTTCTCATGTTATGCCCTGTTACAGGTTTCAACTGCAATAAAATATGATGATATATTTTCAAAACATTTAGTTCCTTAAGTTTTAACACACTATTTATGTAAACATTTCTGTGCAAATAAATTTTCATTTCATTTCATAATAAAGGTATTTCTTAATGATTTGCGATAGACATACATAGTTATATATTAAACGGGTCAAATCGCGATTATTAATTAGGTAAAACGTAATTACTAAATTAAATTAATAGTGACTACCTACAATAATTGACTGTACTAGCCACTTCAGTCTACCCGAGACCACGGCGACTGTAACGCTGCCAAAACTTCGGGAAATAAGGTAATTACGTTTTACCTTTTGTAAAAAATTTGTAAACTCTTCGATAGAGAAAAAAACGTTTTTCACTTAAATCCGGATTGACTTACTTGATTTTATGTCGGACGAGTCCGACCAAGTTTCGCACTAATTTGCAAAAGTATTCATGCGGAGTAAATCAAATAAGTTAATGCGGATTTAACTTGATAAAATGTAAGCTGTATTTGTTGTTTTTTGGCAGTCGGTTTATATTTTCATCTTTAATGTAGAAGTACGAATCCGTTTGTTTGTTTTGAGTTTTAGCTCGCTGCTAGCCTACTTATATTGTTCAGAAACGTCTCGTGAATTATAATAATTTTGTTTCTGTTCTTTCAATGTGTTATTGTGATAGAAATTGTAAACCTATTTAAGATCGCCGTACTCGTTTGAGTACAGTAATTATTAGTGTTCGTTTGAGTACAGTAATACGCACCCTAATATAATAATTAGTGTTTCTTTTTTTAGTGCTGAAAAGAAAACTGTTTTTGAATATTGCGTGCCATAAGTGTGAACCTGTAAGTGGCTTTATGTTTCCCAGATACGATTCTAGGTGGTTGTGATAGCTGTTGATTTATCATAGATCTCTAATTAATTAAATGAATAGTGTCTAAGGTTCTTTATTTTTTATGTGGGTATGTTAATATTTTGAAATAAAAAAGTCGCTAATTTAAATCTGTTTGAGAGAAAAGTGATCTAGGTAGGCAAATATTTGTCATCATCATACATCAAGTTTTTTTTATGGGAACAACATTGAAATTAAATTAAATATCTATATATTCACAGGAACAGGTTACAGCTGATATTGATATACTAATTAACTTATATTTCTAGTGTGTATATGAGTCATATTCCAGCAAACAACGGTAACTAAAAATGCAGATTATCTAGACAGTACCTGGGTAGTACAATATTTTTACAAAAACTTTTTGTAAAATTTTTATAATGGCATGGTAAGTACTCGTTCTTGTTGAGACCAACTAAAATAGAGGTCTATGAAAGTATATTTAAAGTTAACATAAGCCTTTGTTAGCTGGACTGAATTTAGAAAATAGTTTTCTACCATATTTTCGCCGTAGTTAATGTGTATATCAATGCCAATTTTCAGCTCAACAGGAACCGGCTTGTGTCTATGCATCGACTAATGAACGTTTAAAGCGAAGGTGATCGTAAGGACCGTAAAAAGTGACAATCCGTGGCCTCTGCCTACCCCTCGAGGATACAGATATGAGCTTATGTTCTTATAGTACATCGTAGAGACAGAAAAACAGAAAATCAGACAGGCGGATATTGCAAAACTATAAAGGGTTCTTGCTGTGTGGTGCCGGCCTAGAGAATAGCACCAACCGAAAACTTCCCGTGGGTGTTGTAAAAAGCGACTAAGGGATACAAACCGAGCGGTGGGCAGCAGCGCCCCCTGCAGTACAATTCCACCAAACTGCGATACCCAACCCGCATGCCCAGCGTGGGGATTATGGGCATTACCCCTCAATGATGGCACAACCTTGCGCTATGGCGCTCATTAGGGGAGGGTTATGTCTAGCAGTGGACTAATATAGCCTGAAGAAAGGTTTCTTGTTGTCTACCCAACCCTATAAACCAAGTAATGAAACACCTAGGCTTTTACCCGAACCTCCCAAATCCCAAGAAACACTCGCTAAAGCGGATTAACATCCGCGCAAAATAATACATTTATTTATCGCGGTGATACAAAATAAAATAGACAACATCTTCGCCGGGAGGGCTTTTATAGAGCGGCAATCCCCTGGGCCGTTAGTCTCAACACCTGCGACCGCACGCATGGCTGGAGATCAAGATAGTCTCACAAAATAGCTAGGGGGCGAACGCTCGGGAAATTCTAGAACTTCAGTCCGCTGCATGGAAACACTTAGTTACACATGAGATTTTTGCTTTCACCCTAGCACTTGGATTAGTAGAGATTAGTACAGTCGACATTATGTGAAGCTTTGAATTGTATTCGAAGAAGAAAGAAGAAAGTAGAATAAATGCAGTAGAAATGAGGTCCTTGAGAAGTATGTGTAGTGTTACATTGAATGACAGGATACGCAATAGTCTGATTAGAGAACGTTGTGGACTGAAAGAGGATGTAGTGACTAGAATTGAGAATAGAATGTTGCGTTGGTTTGGGCATGTGGAGAGGATGAAGAAAAAAAGATTGACGAAACAAATATATAATGCGAATGTGAGTGAAAGGGCTGGTAGGGACGTCCAGATGGACTTACATCGACCAAATAGGGGATGTATTAGCAAAATTAAAGATAAAAAGTACCCGAAACCGGCGTGCGTGCATGCAACGACTTATGAACGTTGATGAAGTGAAGGTGATCTGTCAGGATCGTGGCAAGTGGCAGTCCCTGGCCTACCCCTCTGGGATACAGGCGTGAGGTTATGTATGTATGTCGCACATTCATCCGTAACGTAACTGAATAGAGTCCATACGTGTGAAGGTGTTTGCTGCGGATCATACACATAACTTTTTTTTTGTAATGTCTATGACGTTTTTCGATCTCGTGTTGTTCACAAGAACACGATTTCTCTTAAACACTTTTTGTCTCACATGTGAGACTGCCAAGTGAGGGTAAAAAGCGCGCTCGGTGAAGCACTCGTAGCCTAGTCGAACCGAGTGATTGGAATCAATCGCTGGAGTTAAGCAACGGCAGGAGCAGTCAGGTGCAGAATGGGTGACCGTCCCATGACTGCCGCTAGTGGCATTTTTTGTGAGCGCTTCCATGATTTCCAAGACACGTTAAGCCGTTGTTATTGGGTATCATGTAATGGTAGTCGTTTAGCCATGTTAGAGGCCTTATGCGCGGCTTGATAACTTCTCACAGTAAGGCCCGCCACTGTCTTACAAGCCTCCACCAACCCGGACTTGGCCCCCGAGGTAAAGTATGGCCTAACCTTCGAGGAATGCAGGAAGAGACCCTGGAAGAGGCAGTGGGGACATACAAGGGTTGATAACGAAAGGTTGCTCTGCCATTGACTGTACCAGCATATTAGGAAATTATGTTTGTTTCAGTAAAGACACAGAGATTACGCAGAAATATTATCACGGCGATGTTTTTATTATTACTACGAGCCCTAAAATTGTACTAATAAAACAAAACTGGGCTCTGACGGAATCCTCTGTGCGGGCTTGTTTTTTCTCTGTATGCCCAAGGGTGGCGACACACAGAGGATACTAGATTAGAGTACATTCTCTTTAGTGCTCACCATTTATTGCTTCCGTGCTTTGCAAGACACGTTAAGCCGTTGGTGCCGGCTGTCATATAGGTAATGTCAGTCGTTAAGCCATGCCAGGCCTTATGCGCTACTTAATAACTTCTGACAGTAAGGCCCGCTACTGTTTTACAATCCTCCACCAACCCGGACTTGGCCCCCGTGGTGGAGTATGGCTTAACCTTTCTGCGATGCAGGAAGAGACCCGTGCCGAGCAGTGGGGATATACAAGGGTTGATATCGATATACAGAGTTGAAGAGTGTGGTGTTGAAGACTACTTGGGTTCATTTTATAATTTGTATATTTTTCGTTTTATTGCCTTTTCTTTCTCATGTCTTCAATATTAGTGTGTATGGCCTAACCTTTCTGCGATACAGGAAGAGACCTGTGCCCCAGCAGTGGGGACATACAAGGGTTGATGTCAAAGTTAATGTTATCTATTTCACTATTAAATATTGTATACTTTAAAAAACTCTCAGTTTTTGAGAAGTGGAAGCTAGGTAATCCATAGTGCGAGCAAAACCTTTTCTGGACTCTTGTCTCCTACTGCATAATGTAGGTTGCTAATGCTTAGAGATTTATTATTTTTTACGAAGTAAAATGAATAGGTTTTATTCCAATTAGCATAGAAACTGCTGTTTAATTAACGTTACCAGACAAACTAGGTGTCCATTTCAAAATACAGAACATTTCGGAGTGAAACTGAAAATAACCTCCAAACTTAGTCTTTTTAAAGTCCTTAATTAACAGAGTCTACATAACTGTGGAGGATTGTAAGACAGTGGCGGACTTTACTGTCAGAAGTTATCAAGCCGCCCATAGGGCCTCTGACATGGCTTAACGACTGCCATTACATGACAGTCGGCACCAACGCTTAACGTGCCTTGCGTTAAGCTTGCCTTGTTTTAATGTTACTGATATTTTTCCTGGCGGCATTGTGTACTGGAGACGACAAAATATATTTGTATTTTTACATTTTCTATATTCGTAAGAAAGTTCTGCTCTCAGCCACATTTGTTGGGACAATGTTGAGGAAAACCATCCAAGTTTCAGTCAGCCATCTAAGTTAGGGTTCGGTACAAGTTGGTAGGTACTTATCGTACTATATCCTACTAATTTTATAAACGCGAAAGTTAGGAAGCATGGATGGATGTTTGTTACTCTGTCACGCAAAATCTACTGAATGGATTTAAATGAAACTTTACAATAATATAGCTTGTACATAAAAATAACACATAGGCTTGTGTATTTGTAAAGATATTGTGTGATATTTTTCAAGTCTTCTTCTTCTTCAGGCTATATTATGTAGTCCATTGCTGGACATAGCCCTCCCCTAATGAGCGCCATAGCGCCCTGTCTTCAGCTTGCCGCATCCAGCATCTGACACCAGTTTTTCGCAGAAATTTTTGGGTTGCAATTGGGAAATGCAAAAATTTTTTATTTGACAATTTTATGTCATGTTAGTTCTTTGTACGCTACGCTAATATAAGCTACCTACTAAAAATACTAATCCTGCGCAGACGAAGTTGCGGGTAGCATCTAGTAATATTATAAACGTGTAAGCTTATGAAGAAGTTTGGATATTTGTTAGGAATCACTCAATAATGGCTGAGGGGATTTAATTTTTTTTTTAATTTGTTTATTTAAGGCACATAAGTATAAGATAAGATAAGATGTAAGTATAATGAAATTAAACAAAACCAAAAACACAAAAACCTGGGAGGTTTATGCGTGATTTTCGGAGTACACTCTATGCAATACATAACAGTTAATATTATATAATATGATAAAAAACATTAAGTTGATTAACTTAATCCCGGACTCACTTACTTGCTTAAGTAAGTGAGTCCGGAATGAAGCTGATAATATGTGGTGCTTAAGAAAGTAAGTTCGAACATGAAACTTGGCGTACAGATAGTCAAATATCTGCATCGAGACATAGGATGATGTTTGCAGGATGAGCTAGTATATTACCATAGATGTCGAGTCTCGCAGTGTTGAAATAATCGCGATTAGCTGTTTCGATATCGATATCAACCTTTGTATGCCCACTGCTGGGGCACGGGTCTCTTCCTGCATCGCAGGAAGGTTAGACCATACTCCACTACGGGGGCCTAGTCTGGGTTGGTGGAGGATTGTAAGACAGTGGCGGGCCTTGCTGTAGAAGTTATCAAGCCGCCCATAAGACCTCTGACATGGCTTAACGACTGCCATTACATGACATCCGGCACCAACAGCTTAACGTGCCTTGCGAAGCATGGAAGCACTCGGAAAAATGCCACTAGTGGTAGTCACTGGACGGTCACCCACCCTGCACCTGACTGATTTCAATCAATAGGTTCGACTAAGCCACGAGCGCTTCTCTTTAGACGATGGAGTTTATGTATGTAATATTTTTTCACTAAATGCGGTGCCCGCCTAATAACGAGATTGTTTGCTATCCCTACGGAGGAATCTAGACAAATATTATTTGTTTTCGTTACAACTACGGGGACGGGGCATTGAGATTGGCAAAATAATATCTTAGGGCATATTTGCGTGCTTAGATTCGGTTGTATTTATTCAAGCCTTGGGGGTTAATGGTCCTATGTATCACATTGTATGCTTTGTATTCGATTGTGTGCCTGTAAAGGCTGAGCGTAAGCTCGATAACGAAGCTTATTCGATTACCTCAAACAAAATGCCTTACGTAAAAAAGTGAAGGTTTTTTTTTAGTCCTATCGTTCGTTATCGTTATCAACCCTTGTGTGGCCTTTTATGCATATACTTAATGAGATGATTTATGGTATCTTCACTCACACTAGATGGGTGAAGGGACCCCTCCGACGCTGGTTTGCCTGGAACATGGTTTTATAGATGGTGTAGGCTAAGGAGGGTAAGATAAATAACATCCGCAACTGGCGTGTATGCATGCAGCTATTAATGAATATTTATGCATCTTTTTTTCCAAGAAATTAACTTAAATTTGTGGTGGAGTACGGCATAACCTTTCTGAGATGCAGGAAGAGACCCGTGCCCCAGCAGTGGAGACATCTTCTTCTTATTCTTCAGGCTATATTAGTCCACTGCTGGACATAGCCCTCCCCTAATGAGCGCCATAGCGCCCTTTCTTCAGCTTGCCGCATGCAGCAGTGTTTGGTATTTAGGTTAGCTTTTTTAGTGGCATATTAGGCTAAGGCATCATGCTGAGGATGGCCCATTTTTGTCAACATTGTTTTCGTAAGTCTCGAGGACTTACTTGTATTTTCTTAAATGCATTCTTTAGTTTATTAAGCCTACTCCATGTAAAAAAAAACAATATCCCTGACAGTGCACTTCCTTCACCCATCTAGTGTGTTAATGAAGGAATGGACGCTGTATAAATTATGTCATGTACCTACTGTGAAGTTTATTGGTATATTTTAAAATATTGATTGGGTGATTTATAAAGACTCAACCTACTTAATAAATAGATTTAAAAAATCACAACAAAATATATAGGTAAGATGCGTAATTATTTATTCACATAATTATTTTGTATTTGCGGTGATGCACATACAAAATAATTATGTGTGTGATCCAAAAGGATTTATAAATCTTACTTTTTGCTAATGATGAAGGAAAAGATAGGGAGAAAACGTAAGTGTCTTTAGTGTTCATTTAGGGGCCTGAAATTGCCAATCTGTGGTGAACATCTGGGGTGATGTATGAATATTCTAAGCCATAGTTCCGACCACACTTGAGTAAACACAGATTTGAACTGTGTGTTTTTCTGTTAGAAGTTCAGATTTGGTAAATGTCAACTTAAGCAACGTTCTAAAACGAAAACCATACTCAATGTTCGCGACATAGATTAGTTTTAGTGTGGCAACATTAATTTACATTATTATGTTGTCACTATTATAAGTAAATGAAGTTTGTGCCTTGCCGCTCCCGCGGTTTATTTGATTTTATAATATTGAGTCTTAAAAATAGTAAATCTCAGATTTCATTAATCACCAGCCTTTTTAAAACACAGTCCACTCAACCATATGTGTGTGCCACACTCAAAACTAGTCAAATCTCGGATTTCATTAATCACCAGCCTTTTAAAATACAGTCCACTCAACCATAAGTGTGTGCCACACTCAAAACCAGTCAAATCTCGGATTTCATTAATCACCAGCCTTTTAAAATACAGTCCACTCAACCATAAGTGTGTGCCACACTCAAAACTAGTCCTAATCCGAGATCGACTCTTGAGTACCTACCTATGCTTCTCTAATACGGGCTCTAGTATCTCTTAATGACTAGCGCTGCTTATACATACAAATACTAATTAAAAATAAAGCAAGAGGCTCATCGCGATTACAATCGTTTAATACATTACATTAATATTCTTGTCTTATAACTTCTACACAACACGTTAACTTGTCTTGGTCCCAAACTAAAATATCCTGTGCTATTGTTATTTATTAGGCAGGGCATAATACGGACATCAGTCCGTTTTCATCTTCTCAACCATACCATAAGTATGGTTGAGAATATACCATTGAGTGTAATAACCATACACTCAACCATAAGTGTGTGCCACACTCAAAACTAGTCCTAATCCGAGATCGACTCTTGAGTACCTACCTATGCTTCTCTAATACGGGCTCTAGTATCTCTTAATGACTAGCGCTGCTTATACATACAAATACTAATTAAAAATAAAGCAAGAGGCTCATCGCGATTACAATCGTTTAATACATTACATTAATATTCTTGTCTTATAACTTCTACACAACACGTTAACTTGTCTTGGTCCCAAACTAAAATATCCTGTGCTATTGTTATTTATTAGGCAGGGCATAATACGGACATCAGTCCGTTTTCATCTTCTGCTTGATATAGCCCTCCTTTCCCACTCCCAACCACCCCCCTTCTTTCTGTTCTCGAACATGATCATCCAACTGCTCCGTATTATAACAGGTATAACCCGTATTACTTAAGTCAGCGCCTCGCGCAGAGAGTTGCCTAATTAATTGGGGCAAATTAACATAACAGTCGCATTTTCATCTACATAATGAGATGAATCATGCAGCGTCCAATGGCAACTCTATTGGGCTACTACGTGTACTACCGCTAGTGGCATTTTTTTGGAACGCTTCCGTGTTTCTCAAGGCACGTCAGGCCGTTAGTGGCGGCTGTAATATAATGGCAGTCGTTAAGCCATGTCAGAGGTCTTAATGGGCGGCTTGATAACTTCTGACAGTAAGACCCGCCACTGTCTTAGAATCCTCCACCAACCCGAACTTGGCCCCCGTAGTGGGGTATGGCCTAACCTTTTTGTGATGCAGAAAGAGACCCGTGCCCCAGCAGTGGGGACATACAAGGGTCGATTTAGTAGTAAATAGGCGTCTCCTGGTGCATTTGCCAGTTCGTGGTCCCCTCTCGAAAACCACGTCTTGCAATGCACAATGGCACAGACATTGTTGACTGTACAGGCTTTATACGGAGAAAAATCCTAGTGTTTTTACCCCTCGGAGATACCTGCCAAAGTCTTAAAAGCAAGACTAGGAGAGGAAAACAATTCCCCGCGAAAAGTTTGATCGTAAATTTCGGAACTGCGCTGCAGATCATGAATTGATATTAAACTTTTCAGAATGCAATTTTTATAACGACGCGATAATATTCCTTCCGACGCACCAGCGACATCTTTCGGGAACTATCTGCCAAAGTGTACGTTCTGAACTTTTTCCAGATTGTTAAGGGGAATGTACTATAAACAATAATAATAACTTCTGCACAACACCATCACTTTTCTGGTCCCAAACTAGTATACCTTGTGCTATGTATTCATCAGCGTAGAATTTACCCAGAATGAGGCTATTTGTGCAATTGTGCGGAGGCCGCCATTCGGTGGATTTCCACGACCTCCATGGTGATAATAAGACGCCATTACAACTGTACTAAATAAGCACATTACGGGGCTGTTTCACAGCAGATTACCACTATAACACTTAAAACAAGAACACACCAACGCTCACTACACAATGGAGGACAACACCATCACTTTTCTGGTCCCAAACTAGTATACCTTGTGCTATGTATTCATCAGCGTAGAATTCACCCAGAATGAGGCTATTTGTGCAATTGTGCGGAGGCCGCCATTCGGTGGATTTCCACGACCTCCATGGTGATAATAAGACGCCATTACAGCTGTACTAAATAAGCACATTACGGGGCTGTTTCACAGCAGATTACCACTATAACACTTAAAACAAGAACACACCAACGCTCACTACACAATGGAGGACATCAAGAACTCGATCTCAGAGCTTTCCAGCTTGTTTGGCGCAAGGATGGCATCTTTTCAAGATGCTTTGGATAAGGGAGCCAGCACTGTTCCATCTGCTAGTCCAAACATCCAAGTTGAATTTAATTCATTCCGCGAGTTTGTGATCCTGGCACTCAATACACTGCAGAAGCAGGTCGAGATGTTAGCCTATAACATGGACTCTATGGAGATGCGAAGCCGCAGAAAAATGCTCCTTGTTCATGGAATCCCGGAGGCTGACAAGGAGGACACTTCAGCTGCAGTTGTTATGGCCCTAGCTAAACACTCGATAGATGTTGGTGCAAATAACATCAGGCGCTGTCACAGGATGGGGCGTTCCAGTGCGAGTAGAGTGAGACCTATTTTGGTTAAGTTTTGCTCCTCGGAGGTACGAGATGAAACGTGGCACTCCAAAACGAAGCTCAAGGGATCTGGAATAACCCTGTCAGAGTTCCTCACGAGGACACGGCACGAGGCGTTTATGGGGGCCAGGCAGCAGTTTGGCATATCGAACTGTTGGACAACGGGAGGCTCCATTTGCATACTGACGCCGGACGGCGTGCGTCATAAGGTGCACTCTTGTGGAGGTTAACAATCTCGCAGGGACGGACACCAAGGCCCCAGCGACAGCCCCCGCCAAACAAAAAGTTGCTAAGACGAATGTAGTTGTTCGGCCAAAACGGAAAACAGCAAAATAAGTCATCGGCCGTGGCGAAGTCTTCAGTCTTTCTTGTTTGTTCGTATTTGTATCCATACAATCCACCCATCTTATTTTCACTGTTAAATTATGCTTTTACCCTCATTCGTTCGATTTGGATTATTATTGTATTACACTCTTTCAAACATAGCATTCACAGATCACCACAAAAACAAACTGTCAAGATGACATTGACTTCGTTTAATTGTTCTGTGACTTTTTCTCGCACAGATTATATACGTTTAAACTCACAGAACAATACTTCTTACGTTTCATTTTAGGCATCACTGTTAATGACAGCTAATTGTTTTTTTTTTAATACTCCGGTGGATTGTACCTACCTTTTGTCGAAGTTTTCGGTTTTCTCTTTTTCTTCTCATTTGTGTAATATCTTTATAGTCTGTGGTGTACAGCTGGCGGGTGGTCAGGTGCTATTTTATATTTTACGTATTCTGAGTATTATATTTTTATTTATCTATATATTCTACGTGTCTGTACCAATAGTAACTCTTACCTTCCATGTCTGATGCTGACTGCAGTGATTATCTATCCTTTTCTTCTACGGAGGGATTGAACAGTAATGAATGTAGTTTCCATAGTATCCCCTCTCTCTCTGAGAGCCTTAGTTCTCAGTTTTCTAACTCCCCCAAAAACTTTAATGTCGTTCATATTAACGCACAAAGCATTCCTGCTCATTTCCCTGATATGCTGGCCACATTTGATATAAAAAACTTACATGCTATCCTCGTCTCCGAGTCTTGGCTTAAGCCTTGCCTACCATCTACGTCCTATTCTCTTCCAGGTTTCCACCTGATTCGCAACGATCGCACTAGTAGTGGTGGCGGTGGAGTAGCGATATATTTACGTTCCCACATCTCATTTTCTATAATTTCTTCTTCAGCCCAGCCACCGCCACCAAATTCTGGAGAACATCTTTTCATAGAAATTCTTCTCTCTCATACCAAAGTCTTGCTCAGCGTGTATTACTGCCCTTCTTCACATATCAATTATTTTTCTTCTTTTGAAGCTATTCTTGAAAAAATTTCTCCTTCCTACAGTCACACCGTAATCATGGGCGACTTCAATACCTGTCTACTTAAAAATGACCACCGCTCTTCTATTTTTCAATCCTTACTTACTGCAAATAATCTGTCTCTCTTTCCCTTAGCTGCAACTCATAATCTCCCCAATTGTGCACCTTCTCTTCTGGACTTGATAATCGTTTCCTCCACCCAGCATGTTTATGTGCACGGCCAGTTCGCTGCTGATGCTTTCTCCTCCCACGATCTAATATTTGTTTCTTACAAAATCCGTCCCCCCAAAGCTAAGCCGAGGATACTCATGCAGCGCAGCTTTGGTAGCATGAATCTGGAGCGACTCAGAGAGGACGCGCTGAGTACCGACTGGTCTGTAGTGGCTAATGCCGACACCGTTGATGAGCAAGTCGCCATTTTCAATAGCCTTCTCATTGATCTCTATGACATACACGCACCGGTTAGAACAGTTAAAGTCAAACATTTACCCGCACCATGGCTTACAGATGATGTTAGGACTATTATGCATCAAAAAGTAGCTGCCAAGTATAAATAAAAGATCAAGCCAACCGACTACAATAAGGAGCGCTACTTAACTTTGAGAAATCGCTGCAATAAGGTGTGTAGGGATGCACAACGACGCCATATCCACGAATCTGTCGAAAATGGAGATCCAGCTAAAGTCTGGAATTTTCTAAGATCTCTAGGAGTTGGAAAACCACGCCAGAACTCAATTCCTAAAGACCCTGATGTCAATGCTCTCAATAGTCACTTCACTTCTGTTCCTCACTTTGAAGGAACTATTAAAAGCAACACATTAAGTAATCTTTCCTCAAATCCAACTCCTGATTTTTCGCCTTTTTGTCTAAGTCAATTCTCTGATTGTGATGTTGAGAAGAGCATAGTATCCATCACTTCCAGCGCCGTGGGTACTGATGGCATTAGCCGTAAAATGGTAATGCCCATAATAGACGTAATTACCCCCGTTGTGACACAAGTGTTGAACTACTCTGTCAAGGCCGGTGTCTTCCCTACTGCCTGGAAGGAAGCACAGATCACTCCCTTACCCAAAAAACCTTATCCGTCCTCATTCTCTGATTTTCGGCCCATCTCCATCCTGCCATTCCTCTCAAAAGTCCTCGAGCGCCTAATCCATCACCAACTAAGTATCTTCCTAAACAAAAACTGTCTCCTCAATCCCTTCCAATCTGGCTTTCGTGCAGGTCACAGCACGGTTACAGCACTTGCAAAAATTACAGACGATATACGTCTAGGGATGGAAAATGGTCAGGTCACTGTCCTCACGCTGTTGGACTTCAGCAATGCTTTCAACACGGTGGACTGCTAGGTATAATGTGTTCTCTCAACATATCTCCAAAGGTGATTGACTGGTTTCGTAGTTACTTGCATGGGCGCCGGCAACGTATACGAATTGATGAATCCTTCTCCTCTTGGTCTGATACTACTGCCGGTGTCCCGCAAGGTGGCGTGTTGTCTCCTCTTCTCTTTGCAATTTTCATCAATAGTATATCCATAAATCTATCTTCTTCTTACCACCTTTATGCAGACGATCTCCAAATTTATACGCAATGTCCTGTAGATAGTCTGCCCTTGGCAATTGCTGAAACAAATGCTGATCTGGACCGCATTTTAGAATGGAGTTCATGTCATGGCTTGAGGGTTAATCCCTCTAAGACGCAGGTGATTGTGGTTGGCAGTCCTAGAATGGTTTCGAGGGTTAAGTGGGAACAGCTCCCACGGGTCCAGTTTGACAATATAATAATTCCGTTCAGTGAGAAGGTAAAGAACTTGGGGATCATTATCGACAGGTGCTGGTCTTGGTCTCCGCAGCTGGCGGAGGTGAGTCGGAAAATATTCGCTTTAGCGGCCTCTCTGAGAAGGTTACGGAATTTCCTGCCCACTGCGACCAAAATTGCACTTGCGCAATCTCTGTTGCTCCCTATCCTCGACTATGCTGATTCCAGCTATCTTGATTTGACTGAAGAGCAACTTAATAAACTTGAGCGCCTCCAAAACTTCGCTATAAGGTTCATATTTGGCTTGCGCAAATATGACCACGTGTCCGAATACCGCACTAAGCTCAAGTGGCTCTCCATTCGTTCTCGTAGGAATGCTCACATCCTCTCACTTCTTTATTCAGTACTGTTCAATCCAGCCTCTCCGACTTATCTCAAAGAGCGCTTTGTTTACCTCAGCGATTCTCATAGCCGGGCACTGCGGTCTGACCTGACTCTGATGCTGAAGACGCCAAATCACTCTACGAGGTTCTTGGGCAACTCATTTGCGGTAAGGGCCGCCCAACTGTAGAATAATCTGCCGGTCTCAATAAGGCGCTCTCCTTCCCCAGCTGTCTTCAAAAGCAGAGTTCGTGATCTTTATTTATCAGTATAGTCGTTAAAATTTTGTCCTCTTGTGTGTAGGTTAGTACTTTCCTTGTCTTATGTAGAACTTTATTATAAGATATATATATGTATTTAAAAACCTATTTAGAGGCTAAAAATTTCACCCATGCCGGGATTCGAACCCGCAACCTCTGGCTATCCGTACCAGCGCTCTACCAATTGAGCCAATGGGCGACTCACGGCATCAGTGAAATTTCGAACCTCTTTACAATATTCTCTGTATTACGTACAGGCAGCGACATCTGACTTAAGCAAATTGCATTACTTACAGCCCCGACTACCTACTTTGCAGTTAGGTTTTAACATCGGAACGATATCACTGTACTCACATGATTACACTATTTTTATTTTTAATGAATAATTAAAAATAAAAATAGTGTAATCATTTTACACTATTTTTGTAACTTTGATGTTAAAACCTAACTGCAAAGTAGGTAGTCGGGGCTGTAAGTAATGCAATTTGCTTAAGTCAGATGTCGCTGCCTGTACGTAATACAGAGAATATTGTAAAGAGGTTCGAAATTTCACTGATGCCGTGAGTCGCCCATTGGCTCAATTGGTAGAGCGCTGGTACGGATAGCCAGAGGTTGCGGGTTCGAATCCCGGCATGGGTGAAATTTTTAGCCTCTAAATAGGTTTTTAAATTTGTTCCTTAGCACGGGTTAGTGCATTAAAAATAAAAATAGTGTGTATATATATGTATGTTTATAATAAATTATAAGTTTATATAAGTAACGGTATGTAAGTGTATTATTATTAAGTATAAGTATGTATCAATATTCAAATTTGCACTGGCTACCCGTCTTTCTAATTTCCTTCAGCAACTTTCCATCGTAAGGTTGTCTGGAAGAAATTGCTTTTAGCAATAAGGCCGCCAATTGTACTATGTATATTTGCAATTGTTTTGTATTTGTTGTTTTTCCAGTGTACAATAAAAAATATTCTTATCTTATCTTATTACGGGGGTCCATAAAAATAGCTGTCACCACTATTGACATTTATGAAGTACGAGTATTTTCTTTTGAGAAAAGTGTCACTAAGCAAGTATTTCATTAGTCATAAAAGAATTAGAAAGTAATATTTCAATATAGGAACTATAACAAAAATATTGCCATTTCAAACGTTCCTCATTTTAACCACTTATTACATTTGGCTCTTCGACAAATCGACACCTATGCTTTAAGCAATAAACCAGCTACGGTCGGTGAGTGCGACATGTTTACTGGCTATTAACCCGATCCGCGGCCGCTCCCGCCGTTCACGGCGAGTCGAGTAGGCACTCGAATTGGTTCCACTGTCATATTTATGCTTCGGTTAGCACCTTGCATAAATTTTACAGTTGTAACTGTATGCCATTTGTCACCGCTACTTTAAGCGTTCAGTTATTCCTATTAACACAAATAAGTTATTAAAAACCTATTTAGAGGCCAATAAACTCCACCTATGCCGGGACTTGAACCCGCGACCTCTCCCAATTGAGCTAATGGGAAGTACCGGCATCAGCGCAGTTTCGAACCTCTTTACAATGTTATCTGTATTATTTAGCACGAGTTAGTGAAACAAAAAGAATATAAACAAAGAAGTTAGCTAATTTCTGCAGCTGCGTAGCGTCATACAGCTACCACCAAAGGCGTAAGCCTTTTGGATCATAATATCATTCTAGACTGCAGCCTAGAAACCACCAGTTGTTTCATTTCGCTCATCGGAACCTATGCCTTAACCTATAAACAAGCAACGGTCGGTGAATGCGACATGTTTACTGGCTATTAAGCCGGTTCACAGCCGCTCTCGCCGTCGTGCGTCGAGTCGAGCTCCCGAATTGGTTCCAATATCATATTTGTGCTTTAGAAGTCTACGTTAAATTTTACAGTTTGTCACATCGGTTTTAAGTGTTGAGATATTCCAACCATCACAAAGAAGAAAACTATTTTTTGCAGCTGTGAAGCGCACTATGCAGCTACCACCAAAGCATTTTGGATCATATATAATTATTATTTCACTTTCATTAACCTAGCTTCTAGGCTGCAGGTTGCAAAGTCGTTTCATTACCCTCATTGGAATCTGTGCCTTAAGCTATAAACAAGCGACGGTCGGTGAATGCGACATGTTTACTGGCTATTAAGCCGGTTCACAGCCGCTCTCGCCGTCGTGTGTCGAGTCGAGCTCCCGAATTGGTTCTACTGTCATATTTATGCTGTAGAAATCTACGTTCAATTTTACAATTGTAACTGTATGCAGTTTGTCACTAGCCTGAGTTCAAAGGTCCGCTAGGCGGAAAACTTTTCAAACTGGACAAAAAATATGACAAACTATAACGCGCTATGCAACTTTTCCATGCAAAACCTAGGGATTATGGATCATAAGAGATAAGATAAGATAAGAATATTCTTTAATACATAATTATTATTTTGTAATAAGGTACCTAAGTAAGTGCGTATGCTGAAATTCGGTCATCGTTACTTGCGCTTTAATAAGCAATAAACCAGCAACGGTTGGTGAGTGCGACATGTTTACCGCGGCCAGTCTCGTCGTCCTGTACAGTGGAACAGGCTCCCAAATTAGTTCCACCATCATATTTATGCTTTAGTTATAGTCTAGCTCCAGTTTTACAGTTGTAACTGTTTGCTGTTCGCCACTACCCTGAGTTTGAACTAACCAGTATAAATAACAAAATTCGTACGCGGCATGCATACGAATTCTGTTTTATAAAAAAAGGGTCTGTGTCATGCATGTAGTAGGAACTGTACCCAAAGGTAGATTATCTCTTGTAGTATTTGCAATTAGTGAATTGTTAGTGTAACACTCTCAGGCTGACATTCAGAGACGAAAACTGAAGCCAAGACCGGTCTCAGAAATGTCAAAATGTACGTAATTTGGACATTTGTAATACTAGTCTTTGCTTAGTTTTTGTCTCTGAATGTCAGCCTCAGACTCGCTCATGCACACTCTCGGCACGATCGTCCGGCCACAGGTCCAAAGGTTGACTGACTGACACTGCCACTGATAGCTTGCCAGTCTGACAACTTGACAGCTGACCGCCTGCCGGTGTGCGCTCGAGACAGTGTAGTGTACACTTCAGGTATTCACATTATATAGACTAGACGTCTATTTAAAGTGTATTGAAGTTTAGTATCATTACCAACATTACAGAGCATTTAAACGCTTCACAACGAACGCAAAACCTATCTGGATAGCCCATCAGAGGCGTTTATTTTGTTTACAAGTTATTAGAGTCAGTTTAAATGCCTATTTCACAGACCCTTTTGATGGCTCCGTCTGTAACTAAAAGCGGCTCGCTGTCTCTTTCCGGCTGCGGAGATAATCCTTTGTGGGAGAGGGACAGAGATGTCCATTCAGACCACTTCAAACGCGGACGGAAATTGAGTGGACCCTTTTCACTTTTAACGTGCGGATCCTAAAATTGGATTCGCAAACTAAATCTGCTTAGAATAAATGAACTGCGGTTCAATGATCAAATTAAAATCAAAAAGATACGTCATTCGTTATCAATTCCACTGGGCAAGTAAAGTAAGCAAATAAAATAAGGATTCGCAGGTACGAGGCCTGGCATGGGTGGAATTTGTAGCATCTAAATAGGTTTTTAAAATTGTCCTCAGCACGGGTTAGTGCATTAAAAAGAATATAATCATGTGGGTACAGCGATATCATTCCGATGGAAAACCTAACTGCAAAGTAAGGTACTCGAGGCTGCAAGTGATGCAAATTACCTCAGCCAGATGTTGCTGCCCGTACGTAATACAGAGAGATAAAGAGGTTCGAAATTTCACTGACGCCGGTAAGTCACCAATTAGCTCAGTTGGGAGAGCGCTGGCACGGTTAGCCAGAGGTCGCGGGACTAGTCCTGGCATGGGTGGAATTTTTAGCCTCTAAATAGTTTTTAATAAAATAAGGTTTAATGGGCTTGTACATTTTTTTGGACAACGTTATTTAGCTATTCTACACTTTAATATTTAAAATTATTATCGTATTTTTTTTTCATACATTATTTGTGCGCAAAGAAAGAAATAATTTAACGAAATATAAGCGTAATATAACAGTGCACAAGCGTTCTTGGCTTATTTATTTGTCATATTCAGAGTTTAGAGTCAAAACCAAGTACTGCAAATTATATCAACAGGACATAATAAATTCGACTTTACAAGTGAAGCTCTAAAAAATGTTTGAGTTCTCTTAGTCAAAATACTGATCTCCAAATGAGTTAAAGTTATGATGAGGATAACAAACTTCAAACCTTTTTATTACCAAATAACTGGATAGGTTGGCGTAAAATAGTAGAGGCTTTTTCGGAACCTTAGGAGAGTAGGGCAACACATTTTTAAATGTGTTGCCACAAACTAACAAGTGCACATTACGAGTATTCAGAATATTAACTTATATGGATTGAGGGGGCATTGCATGGCAGCTAATTTCCACTTGACATTGACGAAGAACTAGCGTTAGCTTTTCAGTATTGAACCCGACTTATGACCTCAGTAAACTTTAGCAGAATGTATAATTAATAAAAGTAACAACATTTCTTATAACTTTTCCATGAATTAATTCTCGACTGCCTCGTGGGTCTAGCCGTTAAGGTGCTTGGGTAACAAGACATAGATCGTGCGTTCAATTCCCACCGGGAGCCGCCGTACATAAGTACAATACAACTTGGTGCATTTTCATGTTTGTGATGTCCTTGGTTACCATAGCACAGGGTATTCTAGTTTGGAACCAGGTCAAGTGATTGTGTTTTGTGGTAGTTTTAATTATTCATTGTCAGCAATGTCAGAGGCCTTATAGGCAGCTTGATAACTTCTGACATTAAGGCCCGCCACTGTCTTACAATCCTCCACCAACCCGGACTTGGCCCCAGTGGTGTAGTATGGCCTAACCTTCCTGCGATGCAGGAAGAGACCCGTGTTCCAGCAGTGGGGACATACAAGGGTTGATAACGACAATTATTCATTCGTATTAAGACCTCGCAGAGTTTTAACGACACGACCTTAAAATGGATGACTGGTTTATGGGTCCCGTACCCGAATGCAGCGACTTACAGTTTACATTGTACATTGACATTCAGCAAACAGAATGGAAATTCTTTTCATTGAAATAAATTTATTTGATTGATTGAATGGTGCCAAACGGGACCATATTACTCTGTTTCCCGTGACTGTCTGTCCACGCATCTGTCTGTCCGTCCGTCCACCATTCCCTCTGAGTTTAAAAGGGTTTATCTTTGAAACCATAGTAGGTAGCTATATAGTTGAAATTTTCACAGAATATGTCTTATTATTTTGTTCTACTCTGTCTATATTTCACGCAGCCGCTTGAAATCTTATTTTAATTTTTTCATCGTTGCCTTTTCGAAGCATCGAATACACACACCATACAGCCAGATGAAATTTTAATAACGTTACTGAATACGTACGTTTACGTTACTTTAACGTTACGTTTACGTTTACGTTTCGTTAACGTTACGTTTCCGTTACGTTTACTTTCTTTATTAACGTTACGTTTACGTTTACCTTACGTTTTAATTAAATTGGTACCTACTTAAATAACGTTTTATATTTTTTAAATGAAAACTAAAACCAATTACCTACATTTTCTTTGTTGAACAAGGCAAAAACAATAAAATTGCCTGAATTTCCTTCGACTGCGAAAACAAAGAAGGTTTTTTACTTACAACCTTATATCTTAGAGCGGAAGGGCTGCCTCCCCTGCTTCTTAGAACAAGGAATAGAATTTACACATAGTATAACCTCACGCTTGTATCCCAGTGGGGTAGGCAGATACCAGGGACTGCCACTTGCCACGATTCTGACAGATCACCTACGCTTCATCAACGTTCATATCAAAAAAGAAACTGGATTGGTGGTAGCGGAGCGGTGTAGAAGGCTCCGGCTTCTCAATCGGGAGGTCGTGGGTTCGAACCCCGGCATGTACCAAGCTGACCGTGAAGGAAAACATCGTAAGGAAACCCTAGTGGCTGAGGTGTTAGCGTACCTCAACGCTTGCTACGTACAATGGCCCAACTATGAGGCTAAGTGCGGAAATCTCAGGTCTAACCACTACTACTAACTACAACGTTCATATGTCGGTGCATGCACGCACGCTTTTCTGGGTACTTGTAATCTTTCCCTTTGCTAATACGTCCCATATTTGGAATGGAATTTATTAGGATTTGTTTTCTTTTACATTTTTTCACACATGTAATATGACGTATCTTATAACAGTGGTTAAATCTATGTCGAGAGTGATTATATTTGCGTTTTGATATTTAGCTTGTGTTTTAGAAGGGAGCTTAATTACATTTCAGAAGTAGACGAAAAAACAAAAAATCTTGAAAGAGTGTATAACACAACACGCGTGGTGAAACGCCGACAATTTGGGTACTTCAAAACTTCGTTGATTTTCTACTAATTGTTTTACCACTTTTTGCAATAATATTACTTTTAGCACCTTCTACATGTTATACTCAGTGATTCTATATAATAATCTTATTGGAATACTCACCGTTTCCTTCGGGAATTCATTTTTTTCCACTGCACTCCAGCACAATAAAATATGCGAAATCCATTATGGCGGACAGACCCGACTAAAGTTTTAGTTTTCGAGTTTTTTTTATTTTTCGTTCCGAATTGGGGCTTGGTGATGACAATTGAGCATAGATTATAGACCAAAGGAACGAAATTAGTAACAAACTAAGTAGCCACGGAATCCAAAACGGAACTAATTCGTCGGCCAATAGGAGAGAATTCTTATGGACAACCGGGTGTCCATAAGACGCGTTCGGAGAAAATCTGTTCCGGACACCCGGGGGTCCTTAAAGCGCTCTACGGGTTAAACTTTCATATCTTGAGGGAAAAAGCGCCGCCGCAGAAGAAATGTAGCTCAATAACACCAAATATGCTGGAGTGACCAGTATCAAAGATGTATTTCACGTAGTAAAGGGAAGAAAGGACAAGCACAGCAGTGTTGACTGCTTACCATGGACAACCAGTAAAAATAGTAATGTTTACTAACCCGGCATGAATGAGGTGAGAAGTTGACCTTAGCGCTGGATCCGCAGTAGACACGCGTGGTAATTAAGCCCATATGGTCTTTGAGAGAAAGCCTGTACTTTGCAGTAGGATAAAGAAGGGCAATTTAAAACAAAATATAGGTAACTACTATAAGTTATTCACAGTAGTTCATGAAACGAAAGAGATTTTTCCGGATCGTGGCATGTGGCAAACCGTCTGCCTACCCCCAGGGATACAAGGGTGAGTGTTTGAAGTGTATGAATGAATGTATTTGTATTGTTATAAGGACATAAATTAATGAATATTATTTTTCTGTGACCATACAAATTCATACGAAGCGCTCGTGACCTAGTCGAACCGAGTGATTGGAATCAATCACCTGCGTTAAGCAAAAACAGGCGCAGTCAAGTGGAATTTTTCCGAGTGCTTCCCTACTTCGCAAGGTACGTTAAGCCGTTTGGTGCCGTCTGTCATGTAATGTAAATGACAGTCGTTAATCCATTGTAGAGGCCTTATAGGCGACTTGATAACTTCTGACAGTAAGACCCGCCACTGTCTTACTATTCTCCACCACCCTGGCCCCCGTATGGCCACCAGTATGGCCTAACCTCCTGCGATACAGGAGAAGACCTATGCCCCACCAGTGGGGACATACAAGTGCGGATGTCGATCATACAAATATCTGAAAATGTCGGTTATATAATTTTCAAAGACGACAGACCATTATTATACTATTTTTATTTTTAATGCACTAACCCGTGCTAAGGACAAGTTTAAAAAACCATTAATAAAGATCATTATTGTCATAAGCAAACAACCTTTTTGCAATCTTAATAAATAACTAGCATGCGTGTGATATTTTAGGCAGTACAGCTACATTTGAATGCCGTAGCAAAATTACAATTACCTAGTTCACAGTGTCATGCAAACCACCCACAACACGTCCTTTGAAAATGTTTCTCTAAAAATCTCCCCTATTTTAGAGAAATCCTCCCGCTTCTCTAAAACAACCCCGTCACGGGTCACAAATTGCTTTTGTGGTCGCAATAATTATTTCACTTGACGACTTTCGGTTTGCCACGACCCGCTTCCGCCATAAAAATGCAAACATGACAGTGGTGGAGCCTGGCGCGAGACATAAGCGGCAGCGATTTCCAGATTTCACACTAGAATAGTTGTCTTTGGCAAGAAAATACCACGACTCGCTCCAGCTGCAAGGTGCAAGCCGAGACGTAAGCGGTAGCGATTTTAAATACTGACGCAATTATAGAAGACTAGCTGGTGCCCGCAACTTCAACTGCGCAGGTTTAGTTTTTTGAGTAGCTTATATTAGCGTGGCGTACAAAAGTTTTGGTTGCGCACGCCGGAATAGCTCGCAGATGTTAGATTTTTTCCTACTTACTTGACACTTTTGGCCATATTTTGGACAATTCACACAATATCCTCATAAATTGTGACCTATGTGTTATTTTGATGTCTAAGCTATATTATTGTAAAGTTACATTAAAATCCATTTAGGGCAGATTCGACCAAACTATTTATGCTTGGTATAAGTGCTAATCTTGGAATAAATCGAGAAATTCTATTGTTAAATTCTAGATTTATTCCAAGATTAGCACTTATACCAAGCATAAATAGTTTGGTCGAATCGGCCCTTAGTAGTTTTAACGTGAAAGAGTAGCAAACATCCATCCATCCATACTTACAAACTTTTGCGTTTATAATATTAGTAGGATAAGCGCTGTAAAAAAAGTGTCATGACATGTTTTTCTGTAAATATTATAAGAACATGATAGCAGCTGGGCGTGGCGATATACATAAGTGATAGCCTTATGGTCATTAAACTATTGATCTCGTGGACTGAAATACTTCTTCACTATGTTTTAACTACCTCATCTGACTGCTGCTTGTCAAAAGCTTGTAGGAAACAGACACGTAATAAAAAAATAGTTAAAACATTACATTTACGTTACATAACATTACGTACTGGCACATACATTGCTTCTGGCCCCACACTAGGATACCCTGTGTCACGGGTACCAGAAACATGCGCTACCGCTGCGTCACAGAAGTCGTTAACTAACATATTCCTGATACACTAAATAACAGTACGCTACACTACACTACAATTTCTGAGCCACCTTCGGGTCCATGCAGGTTTTTTGTATGAAGGATGGGCGACATTTTTGCACAGTACCATTGTTAGAAAAACTGTAATAACTATAGAACTGCTGCAGCTACCACAAAATAAAGTATACTTCCGAATAGCTTATGAAATGCACTAACAGATAAAGTAAAAATTACGGCTCCAAGTAACATTTTATAATCAAATTCAATAGAATAAATGAAATCAATTGTGGAAACATGGCGTGACGCGGCGGTAATTGAAAATGTCAATCTGTCGTTGTATGTAACACAATTCAGTTTTTTTTGTATCTAATCATAAAGTGCAAATCCTTACAATTATTTTGATATATAATACATTGAAAAATAATGAAAACTTACATTTTAAAAGCAGATTGAAGTCACCTCACGTAATAGATACGAACTGATTTTGTTTTGACACCGAAGCTTTTTTTTTATTCGGAGACTTGGCTATGACATCAAGCATCAATTGAACGAATAATTTACCACAGATTATTGTAACAGCCGATTCGAGAAGTTATTTGAAAGTTTTCATTCAAAAAAATCGATTTTACTGACGCCAGTCCGCGAAGTAACTATAGTTACGTAGACGTACAACGCTACTTTTTTTTGAGTAGCTCTAGTTACGTAGACGTTTAAGTGGTTAGATAGTAAAGTAACGGTGAAGTCATGAGATTGTTGCCAGTCTTTACGACTAAAATATTGCTAACAATACTATATGAAAGTTATTTAAAAAAATTGTAGTTGTCTACCTATATTAAGCGGTTTTAGCAGTTATGTGTACTTCCCAGCGTGACGATGGCAAGCCATCGTGGCGAAAGTATTTGCCAATCTGCGTTAGGGAATCGCTGGTTGTATGTAGCCCAGGGTACACCAGACGTACGGGCTCAGGCAGTAAGTACGTTATTCGGGGAGGCTTCTTTCAAGCACCCCTGTGAACTGTTTTACCTGGACTACAGACTGGAATATTTTATGCTTGGAGTTTCGATGACTTCCGTGAGTAGTCCTATAAAATATTATTCGCTCCATAAAAACTCTTCCTCCTAAAACTTAGACCCAACTATGACGCCGCATTTAACAGGGCCAAATTAATTTCGGTCATCGTCAAAATTAAGGATTTCGTTTTACGAGTGGCCGTGTTTTTAGTATTTGCGAATTTTTACATTAAACACGTTTTCATACAAATTATTGTTTGACCGCGGCGATGTTTGAGGTAGGTTTAATTTGTAGGGGATGAAAAAGGGTTTCCCATTTCGGGTAATTTTGTTTAACTAGCCATTGGTTTTAGGGTGGATGTGCACTAGGTACGAGTACTTTGACGACCTCTGTGGCGCAGCGGTTGCGCATCTCCCTACAATGCAAGAGGTCCCGGGTTCGAACCCCGGCTGGGGACAGAGAAAACCCCAGGTCTTCGATGTTTACATGTCTGTGATGTCGTTGTTTCTTGTTCCCACAACACAGGGTGTCCTAGTGTGCGGCCAGAAGCAATGTATGTGCCTGTATGTAAATGTTATGTAATATTTACTCCAGTGACTAGCGAGTTGTTAAGAACTCATATTCGAGTGAAACCTGACTGGAGCTTCACCAGACGTTTAAATTGATCAATGTTTTATTTTACATCACAGACCTTTTAGGTATTTTATTTAATTTCTTTACAAAACCCACAACACTAGTTAATTAATATTCACAGTTATAAATTTTAATTTATCTTTGGCCAACTACAGCTTATTTTATATCAACATAATTTGGAGAATATGCCTTGTAAATCACAAATAAGATAATATAGATAAGATAACGTTTATTGTACCAGAAAAAGGTGTGAACATGTTAACAAAACAAAATTTGGCTTATTTAATATCTAGTACTACTTTACATGATTGTGAAATGATATAAAATGCATAAACATGTGTAACATAATTATGTTCTTTTCAATGCACTAACCCGTACTGAGGACAATTTTGAAAACGTATTTAAATGCTGAAAATTCCACCCATGCCGGCATGGGTGGCATGTTTTGAATTTTTAGCATTTAAATACGTAACATAATTTGGAGAATATGCCTTGTAAATCGCAAATAAGATAAGATAACGTTTATTGTACCAGAAAAAGCTGTGAACATGTTAACAAAACTTATTCAATATCTAGTACTAAAATAAAAGTTAGTTACAAACTCTCCCAAATATATATTTTTTAATAAAACGAAATGGACGAGTGAAATATCACCCTAACCATATTTTGTGGTTTTCAGATTTCTCTCATTTCGTTCCTCATTATTTGCAATTTATTCCTCGAACAATATTATTATAATGGAAAGATTTAAAATTTGTCGAGTCGTTGAAGTTGAAATTAATTGATTTGCGGAGCAACCAAAATTAATATTACATATCACAAATTGTATAGCAATTATAATTCATGAAGCTATACTTTACATTATTGTGAAATGATATAAAACGCATAAACATGTGTAACATAATTATGTTCTTTTCAATGCACTAACCCGTACTAAGGACAATTTTAAAAACGTATTTAAATGCTGAAAATTCCACCCATACCGGCATGGGTGGAATGGTTTGAATTTTTAGCTAGGTTTATAAAATATGTGACATATTTCATTTGGTAATAAAGATTTTTACTTTTCAATATTTTTACCTTATGTTAAAAACTTTGTACAATAATAATAACTTCCACACAGCACCATAACTCGTGCTGGTCCCAAACTAGGATACCCTGTGCTATGATAACCACAAATATAAAAAAATATGTGAAATAAACAATGTAAAACCAATGGAAAACGGGTAAAACGAAGTATAATAGGAAGATATTAGAATAAATGGGCAATGAAATAGTGGCAACACTAATATTACAGAATGAGTGACATGAGGAAGAAAAGTCAATAAAACGAAAAATATACAAACTATAAAATGAACCCAAGGAGTTTTCAAAACTACACTCTTCAACTCTGTACGTCGATATCGACCCTTGTATATCCCCACTGCTGGGGCACGGGTCTCTTCCTGCGTCGCAGGAAGGTTAAGCCATACTCCACCACGGGGGCCAAGTCCGGGTTGTAAGACAGTGGCGGGCCTTATTATCAGAAGTTATCAAGCCGCCCACAAGGCCTCTGACATAGCTTAACGACTGCCATTACATGACAGCCGGCACCAACGGCTTCAGGTGCCTTGCGAAGCACGGAAGCGCTAGGAAAAATGCCACTAGCGGTATTCGCGGGACGGTCACCCATACTGCAACTGACTGCGCCTGTTGTCGCCTAACTCAACTGATTAATTCCAATCACTCGGTTCGACTAGCCCACGAGCGCTTCATGGCAGCTGCTTAAACGTTACAAACGCTACGAAAGAAAAATCCCCGAAGCAGTGCCATTTTTGAGGCTATGCATATTTTACAACGTTTTTTCGAATGTTCCTCGCTCTCTAATAGCCGATGGGGGAAGGAATTTTCAATTTTACCTGCGATTTACATATTCAATGAGTCTGAAACCCTTGATGGTACGGGCCATAGAGTTAGAAAGGAGCGAAGAGATTTTAGATCTGGGTAGTCACAACGAAACATATTAAAGTACACTAGCGGTCTGAAAATGTTTACCACCCTAAGGTTGGTAATTGCATGCACAAATCTATGCCACATGGTCGATGATATTATGTGATTTTATTTGGCATAGAGCATATATTAGGCCATCATTAGGGGGTAATGCCCATAATCCCCACGCTGGGCATGCGGGTTGGGGATCGCAGTTTGGTGGAATTGTACTGCAGGGGGCGCTGCTGCCCACCTTCCGGTTTGTGTCCCTTAGTCGCCTTTTACGACAACCGCGGGAAGAATTTGGGTTGGTTACTAATTATGGGCATTACCCCCTAATGATGGCACAACCTTGCGCTCATTAGGGGAGGGCTATGTCCAGCAGTGGACTAATATAGCCTGAAGAAGAAGAAGAATAGATTAGGCATAGAGCATAGACGAAGCAATAGAGATTCACCCAAACGGTTTTACAATCAATTTCTATTCAAGCCTAGTATTTTTGATAAATGTCATTGTAAAAAACTCAATTATGTCAACTTTTAAATAACGAAAAGAGTTCCATCATCAAAACGTCATACTCTTTTTAATACTCTTTTTGGTAGAATCGATGCACCAACTATTAAAACGAAATGCGTAACTAGATATAGCATTTTAGACTTTACTGCACACAGTGTGCTAAAGAATCTAATTTGAAAACTGATAAACATTTTTTGACCGCGACCGCACATACTTTCATGAATATCCATAACACAGTCAATTGTTCAAACATAGGTATTACATTACATTATTAATTATGTAGTGTAGTCAGATCTTAATTTTGGATACATAACATGTCATGTCATGTCATGTCATGTCATGTCATGTCATGTCATGTCATGTCATGTCATGTCATGTCATGTCATGTCATGTCATGTCATGTCATGTCATGTCATGTCATGTCATGTCATGTCATGTCATGTCATGTCATGTCATGTCATGTCATGTCATGTCATGTCATGTATTTTTTTGAGGACGAAATAAAAAATCAAGCACTGTATGGTTAAATATCTTTAAAAAATAAAAATAACTAATTTTGACTATAAGTATATTATATGATTTTATGTCATGTCATGTATTTTTTTGGGCCGAAATAAAAAATCAAGCACTGTATGGTTAAATATCTTTAAAAAATAAAAATAACTAATTTTGACTATAAGTATATTATATTAAAGATAAAGTTTAAAGATATTTAATTAATTCTTCTGTGTAGGGTAAACAATCTTTCGTTCTATCTAAAAGCCCCTTCTAGCCAGTCGTAATCTCTATGATAAGCCCCGCCGAGTCGCCGTCTTCGTTGTAATTAGAATCGGCGACCTCGCAACTACTATTTATTTTGCTCCAATTTAATTTTAGCACTTCATTCCTTCTATTGTAACTTTGCGTCGCAGCGTCACCCGGTAGAGACGTCGTACACAGAAGTACAAAGTAGATAATATCGAAGTCAAGTCCGAGAATAGAATGTTTTTTTGTATTTCTTCACATTTTATATTCTTGATGATAATTTTATGTAATATTATTAACTAACTCTCGAAGTGCCATGGCTGAAAGTGCCTTGCGAAGCACGGAAGCACTCGGAAATAATGCCATCAGCGGTAGTCACGGGACGGTCACCCATTCTGCAGCTGACCGCGCCGATATGGACCTTTTATCTCGGAGACGTAAGAAGGTATCGAGTTGAAATTAAAACCGTGTACTAAGGTCTGCAGTTTCTTGAAGCTGTAAAACTTTTATTTTTGTTCAACCTATATAGCCACTTAATACTGGGTGACCGTCTGTTCTAATGTATGCTATAAAACATATTTTAAACTTTTGCGACTTGTACACATAAAGCGGTTGAAATTAACAAACAAATTTAATCGGGAATGGGGTTTCAAACTATCGCAAATGTGGGATCCGGACATCAGGATGTGTCCGAGTGGAAAAAAGTCACATGGCTTATCGTCCGACATTGTCAGTGTAGTGTGTCGCAACCCTTATTTAGTGCTTTGTGATGGCTGATTGAGGGTAGTCTGAAACCTCATCAGGCGAAGATGCGAACAGGTGCCATCCATCAGTCTTCTCGTGACCACGATGACTGTAACGTCGTCGAAACGTCGAGGTAAAATAGCAATAGCAATAAATTACTACGCGATGAAGCCCTAAAAATATTCTATGTTGTATGCTATTCACATAGGTCCTGGGCATTCCGAATCCAGTCTTATCCTGACACTTTGACTAAGTCGTCAATCCTTGGTTGCCTGCTCACACTACTGTACTCGTCTCTAGGCTAGAGACTAGAAAATTGTGAAAGTCACAGAGAATCAAACTGAATTGTCTCAGGTATAAACGAGACAATTTCCCTACAAACTAACCTGACTGACATAGCATTTGGCATCAAGATGAAATAATGGTCTAGCTACACTATACCGAAGAACCGATGGTCAATGGGTTCCAAACATTCGCGAATGGAGACCACGTACTGAGTGTCAAGACCCTTTATCTTGGAAACGAGAGAAGGTATCAAGTTAAACTTTAAACAGTGTACTCTACAGTATCTGATAGTCTATAGTCTCTTGAAGCTGTGAAAAATTGTCATCTTCTTCAACATAAAGCCACCAAATACTGAGTGCAGGTCTCTTCTATTGCACGATATTCACTCCGGTCTTGGGCTTTCCGAATTAAGTCTTTTCCTAGCACTTTGAATACGTCGTCAGTCCATCTCACTGGTTTAGAATGTTGTAAATCTATCTGTGACATGTATTGCATAAAGGATTTAATAGCATAAAGGATAATTTAGATAACAATGATGTCTGGAATTAAAACCAGTACAATGCATGAGTTATATGTTGTAAAATAATTATTTAAACTTTGTTAGTTAAGGACTTTGAAAAGACTAAGTTTAGAGTTTTTTGTCCATTTTTTCTCCGAAATTATCTAGAGTTTTTGGAAATGGACACCTTGTTTGAATTGTAACGTTCATTTAGCCGCTTCTTCTGCGCTACTTTGAATAAAACCTTTTTCATTTTATTTCAAATTATTTTGTATCTTAATTACTTATGTAAAAAAAGTATTATGGATCTCGGTCTGCAATAAAAATATTTCATTTCATTCATTAGTTGATTACCCACACTTTTGCGCTCGTCTCTAGGTCTCCTGACTAGAAAATTGTGAAAGCACAGAGAATCTGAACTAACTTGACTGATATAGCTTATGATAAGCAAATGATGATAAGCTAGCCACAAATTCCAAAGATCCGAGGGTCAATTGTTTCCAAAGGTTTGCGAGTGGAGACCACATAACTCAGTCAAATGGTTATTCTTTCATTCGTTAATGCGGGCAAATACAGCGTAAGACGCCCACCAACTCGCTGGACCAAATGGTCTGAGGTATGAGGATAGCGGCTGGATGTGGGGTAGGCTCTTGGGGTAGGCCTATGTCCAGCGCCTTGATTATATAACTTTTGACGTACACATCTATCTGCGACAGCGGCATGTAGGTTTACTTAGTTAAGTGTATACCGCATTACTAATAAGTATCACGCTTAGTGGAAACTGCATTTCATTGGATACCTGATACATTACAGCGATATTGAGCAACTTAATTGAACGACCAACGCCAGTTGATATTTCGTTTTTGCACTCAGATGTAAACGTGAAAAGTTATATAATCAATGCACAGTAGAGAATAATGATTGATGGTGCATTGATGGAGGATCAGTACAAATAAGCGAACCAATGCTTCTGGTGAGCGCTATTTAGTTTCTTTGAGACGTTCCCTTTTCGAATTTAGCAGAGTCGAGCTACGGGCGTAATTACAAATGTGTTTTTGGATCCCCGCCTTTGTAACTTTAGCGAGGTTTTGTTAGGAATTGTAATTTTGACACAAAGAAGCCGAGAGCTTTGGGTTTCGGGGATTCTTGGCAGAGTGGGCCGCCACGTCACTCGCGCCTTGTAATCACCGATTGTTCAAAGTTTGTAGTACAGTTTAATGCTGATGAATAAGTTAAGTACTGTTTGAGGCATTTAGAGTTCCACTGAATGAACCACAGTTTTTAATACTTTTGGCAAAGTACAAATAGACTATTAAGGTATTGTAGCGCTCTTGGCCTAGTCGAAGCGAGTGATTGGAATCAATCACCTAAGTTAAGCAACAATAGGTGCGGTCAGATGCAAGCTCGGTGACCGTCCCTTGACTGTCGCTTGTGGCATTATATCCGAGCGCTTTCGTGCTTCGCAAGGAACGTTAAGCCGTTAGTGCCGGCTGACATGGAATGGCAGTTGTTAAGCCTTGTCAGAGGCCTTATGGGCGGCATGATAAATTCTGACAGTAAGGCCCGTCACTGTCTTACAATTACCTTCCTGCAATGCAGAAATAGACCCGTGCCCCAGCAGTGGGGATACAAGGGTTGATATCAAATATATTACTTCTATTATTATTATTACAGTAATAAAAAACCCTTAAAAATCCATGCAAGGGTTGATTTCGAAGAATCCATCTGACAAGGACGGCGAAAAATGGTTGTATTACTGCAATGCTCGTTTTTCAAATTTCTTAAAACCTAAAAAAGACCTTAAATAAATCACTATTTTTATTTACGTAGCGCAATTTTTTTTATTAAATATATAGTGACTTCTATATATTACGTATAAACGTCAAAGTGTCTATTTTGAATAGAATAAAAACATTTTCACTCTAATCAAATCCTTAGCATGTTGCCCACTGGTGCAACTTTATGTACTTACTCATATATCAAAACCGAAACGTACCGTTACACCTAAATAGTTCTAAGTGAAATTCATCTCAATAAAAAATCACACTTTTCCCTCCTCACTTACGCCATAGTCTTAACCTGACCGTCCTTCCACTCCTCTATAGCTCTTATTGCTTTTCCTATAGGAGCAAATATCGCACGAGATGCCAGCAAAGAGGTCCATTGCACAGCTCAGGGGTGAACCTGCCAGAGTTAGCGTGAAGTTTGCCGGTAACTCGACGGGTTGACTTATCGGCCAAGACTAGTGCGCTGGGGCGACCAGGAAATACGTCTAATACAGGACTTTCTGACAAAGGGCTTGTTTCATATAAAAAGTTATGGTTTACTAAGCGCTCGTGCTCTAGCCGAACCGAGTGATTGGAATCAATCACTTGAGTTAAGCAACAACAGGCGCGGTCAGGTGCAGGGTGGGTCGACCGTCCCGTGATTACCGCTAGTGGCGCTTCCGTGCTTAGTAAGCTACGTTAAGACGTTGGTGCCGGCTGTCATGTAATGGCAGTCGTTAAGCCATGTCAGAGGCCTTATGGGCGGCTTGATAACTTCTTACAGTAAGGCTCGCCACTGTCTTACAATCCTCCACTTACCCGGACTTGGCCCCCGTGATGGAGAATGGCCTAAGCTTCCTACGATGCAGAAAAAGACCCGTGCCCCTGCAGTTGGGACATACAAGGGTTGATAACGAATAACGAAAATGGTTTACTATGACCATCGTGGTACATTTTATAGCAGGTTTGGCACTTTAATCTACATAATGACATGATTTATAAAGCGTTTAGTGGCACTCTCTCATCGTAGATGGGTGAAGGGATCTCTCGGACACTGCAGTGCCTGGGACATCGTTTTAGATGGAGTGGGCTTGCCTAGCACCTATATCATCCTGACACCTTTTTCACCTAGCCCACAGGAACAACGTGCGGAGCCAGTCAAACTGGGGGTTTTCTCACGATGTAGTCGTGTCACATTTGTATTCATGACACTTGTATTTGACATGGTTTATTTGTTTGCTTGTATTTGACATAGTTTAGTTTATTTTAATATTTTATTGACATTTTTCGCGTATCGTAATGACATTTATATTTTCTGTTTCAATGTACCTATTTATTCTGTAACTCTTTATTGTTATTATCACATAATTATGACAAATGTATGGCGCTCTCTGTTAAAAATATTTGTATGCCTAGAAAGGGCAAAACGTGCAGAATCTGAATATTCTACACTGTATTACCTTTTTAAACCCATGTTTAACAAATAAATATCTTTATTACACTATTTTTATTTTTAATGCACTAACCCGTGCTAAGGACAAATTTAGTTGCGGGTTCGAATCCCGGCATGGGTGAAATTTTTAGCCTCTAAATAGGTTTTTAAATTTGTCCTTAGCACAAGTTATTGCATTATAAATAAAAATAGTGTAATCATGTGGGTACAGTGATATCGTTCCGATGTAAAACCTAACTGCAAAGTAGGTAGTCGGGGCTGTAAGTGATGCAATTTGCTTAAGCCAGATGTCGCTGCCTGTACGTAATACAGAGAATAGTGTAAAGAGGTTCGAAATTTCACTGATGCCGGTAAGTCGCCCATTGGCTCAATTGGTACAGCGCTGGCACGGATAGCCAGAAGTTGTGGGTTCGAATCCCGGCAGGAGTGAAATTTTTAGCCTCTAAATAGGTTTTTAAATATCTTTATCTTTAACCTACAGATTAACTAGTAGGAATATTTTTCCTCGATGTACATCGAAATATCATAACAAACTATGAATTGTAGTGTTACGAAACGCGGATGTTATACTTCCTCGCGGAGGGGCTTCTGTCGTCACAGAAGCTGTCCATTTGGTCTGACTATGTGCCAGATGTATGACTGCATGTAAGGCCTGTCCCGTAGCCTCAGTATCAAAACTAGTTCATTAGTAACCGTCCTTCGCATTGGTGAGCAGTTATTAGGTTTTAGGAAAAAATGGAAACTCTAGAAAACTCATTTTAGTAATACTAACAATCCATACTGTAATACTAACATCCCGTTGGTAATTGTTGAGTTTTATATTTGACTTGATAGCTTGTGGACCACGTAATGGTCCACGACAGTGCCACGCGGGCACCGGTGGGGTACCAGGCGTAGTCCTACACCAGTATTACAAGAGTTGGTATCCATCGGTCATCTAATTGCATTGCATATCTGTTATATATAAATCTTGTGTCACAGTATCTTCCTAAACTCGTCCGAAACAGCTCCACCGATTTTTTTGTGTATATTAGGTAGTTCTGAAAATAGGTTGTACGGTGATTAAAATGGCAAATCAACGTTTGCAGAGTCTACTAGTATGAATGACTCGTTTAATGTAACAAGGTTTTACTCTCGGGAACACCTGAAATATTTATCTATCATCTCCTATCTCATGGTTACCCTATATTTGTGGAAACTCGCTAATTCGCAGCAACAAGTTGAAAATTACTCGACATGCAATACCCAGGTGTGCGCCCGGTGCACAAACCGAATCCCGAGGTGGTTATCCCGCCTTACCACACCTAAGAATGGTCAAAGATTTAACAAGATATAGAAAAAAAACACTTTCAAATGTCGATATCAACCCTTGTATGTACTCACTGCTGGGGAACGGGCCATACTCCACCACGACGGCCAAGTCCGGGTTGGCGGAGGATTGTAAGACAGTGGCGGGCCTTACCGTCACTGTCAGATGTTTACAAACCCCTAAAGCTTCTAACATGTCTTAACGACAGTCATTACATGACAGCCGGCACCAATGGCTTAACGTGCCTTGTGAAGTAAGGAAGCGCTCGGAAAAATACCACTAGCGGTAGTCACGGGGCGGTCACCCATCCTTCACCTGACCGAGCCTGGCGTTGTTTAACTCAAATGATTGATTCCAATCACTCGGTAAGACTAGGCCAGAAGTGCTTCATTCTGTTTGCTGAATGTCAATGTACACTGTAAAATGTAAGCAGCTGCCTTCGGGCCGTATTGGAGTGGAGTGGAGAAAAAGGCTGCGGGAAAAAACTCCACTCTGACCATCTTTTCTCAAGTCATCTTAAACCAAATACATCAGTTGTCAGATGGTAAAGTTTTATAGGACTTCTCGTTTAAAGTGCTCAAATTGGTATGATTTTGTCATTCGCCAATGCCATTCCACTGCTGGAAATAGGCCCCCACAGAGCACGCCGCAATGACATGCTGGGGCGAGGAGTTCGACCGGAAATCACTGGGTAGACAGGTAAAAAAAAATTTCAGCACAATCCTTCTTCTTCTCAGCATAGTCCTTCTTATAATCATTATTTTTTATGTAATAAAGAAGTACCTAATAATATTAATCACCATGCTGTGCAGGCGTGTAAAGAAAGAAGACAGAAAGAAAAAGTATTTATTTGTGTGCGTGTATGCGATCGCAGCGTCATCCATAGAAGAGAAAGGATATAACCGTCAAATTTTTATTTTAGTTGCTTTTTAGTCTATAGACGACAGAGCAGAGAATAACTCCATTACATAACACGTGCTTCCGACTGACTCCTGCATTTTTGCTTGTCACTTCTTACGACATCGTAGGAATTAATGATTATTCTTATAACATATTCTGGGTCGAGGTTGTCGTATTTTAACAACGATAAACACGCGGGAGTCCACTACTAGACATAGGCCTCCCGAAAGCATGCTACTTCTGTCTTTCCTGTCTCATCCTCTTCTAGTCACTGCCAACAATCAACAATCGTCTCGTCTATCTACCGAGCCGGACGCCCTACGCTGCGTTTGCCCATTCGTGGTCTCCAATCGAGAACTTTTCTACCCCATCGACCATTGTCTGTAATCCACTCCATCCAAAAGTTGTCTGGAAGAGATCGCTCTAAGCAATAAGACCGCCAATTGTATAACATTACTTAGATTGAAGAAATCATGGTTGTAAGTCTTTTTTTTTTCTGGTTGCGCAATAAAGTGTTCTCTATCTGTATGTATTTATCTTCAGCCATTTAATATATTATCAAATCTATTGTGATTGTAAAGGTTGGGTAGCAAGCCAATAACAGAAACTGTGAAATAAACTTTGTACTTGGCTTCCTGCGCATCGCTAAGTCAGCGGAAAGTTTTAATTAACAAGCTCTGTGCACCTGTAGCTCATTAATCGTGCGTCGGATAAATGCGGGAACCGATTATTTACCGGATATCACCGGATTTTGTTTTTATTTCTTATTTTTATGTAGCCTTTATAGCTCCCACCGCAGGCCACAGGTCTTCTATTAGAAAGAGAGAGTATGGTCTTAAACACCACGCGTCATTATATCGTTATCAACCCTTGTATGTCCCCACTGCTGGGGCACGTGTCTGTTCCTGCATCGCAGGATGGTAAGGCCATACTCCACCACGGGGGCCAAGTCCGGGTTGGTTGAGGATTGTAAGACAGTGACGGGCCTTACTGTTAGAAGTTATCAAGCCGGCCGTAAAGCCCCGGACACGGCTTAACGACTGCCATAATATGACAGCCGACGCCAACGGCTAAACGTGCCTTGCGTAGCACGAAGGCGCTCGGGAACATGCCACTAGAGGTAGTTACGGGACGGTCACCCATCCTGCATCCGACCGCGCGTTTTCTAGCTTAACTCAAGTGATTGATTCCAATTACTCGGTTCGCCTAGGCCACGAGCGCTTCACCACGCGTGCCCGCCGCGAATTAGGTTTCACTCAGGTATCACGATGTTTTTTTCACAGTTAGCGAGTAGTATTGCCACTCTAGCTTTACAGATGGACGTTACTTAGAATGCGACTACTTAAATTAGATCGGAGGCAAGGGTTTTGCCATTTTGAATTTTAAAAATACGAGTAAGTAGGAGATAAGACATCGCTCTAAGCAATAAGACCGCCAAATGGCTGTGCAATGAAGTGTTTTCTATTAATCTATCTGTCCAAAGTTGTGTGCTTGGGCCATTGATATAAAGTAGGGAAGAGGCTGAAAATTAGCGCTAACGTAATTAATGCCTGCAAGCATTATACATAGCATAACATTGTTATGGTGAGCCGCTTTGTTTACTTACATCAAATCCGTCGCCACATATTTAGATGCTAATATAGAACTTTATCCTCTGCCAAAAGCAACATTTGATACAACAATATTAAAATATTACCAAAGGTTGACTAGAAAAAAATATATAATTAGCATGAGGTAGAAAAAGTATGTCTTTGTGCCAAATTTGTTTTGTTCAATAAAAAATTACGGCCTTGTAATAAAGGTTATGATCTGTATATACAGCCGTTATGCGAGGTCTGACAAACTGGTTATTTGTACGCTTACTGCGAAAAACCAGTTTAAATTTGATATACGTCAAATAGTTATTCAGAGTAACTCAGAGTAATAGAGCAACATTTATTAGTAAGGCCGTTTGATTATGATTTCAACAATTAGATCTTTAATAATTACAAAAAGTAGGGCAACTACCCCAAATCAAAACAAATCCATCACCAAATCTTCACACGCTAAATACAACTTTATCCTATGCAAAAACCTGGATACAAAATCTAATAAGTATTTTTGTGTATAGATAGATATAGAAAAAAAGAAAGAAAACATTTATTTAAATTGCCACGAATCCACAAACATAAAAAATACACAATAATGGGGAAGATGAACAACAATTAGGAATTTAAAAACCTATTTAGAGGCTAAAAAATTTTTTTTAAATTTGTTCCTTAGCACGGGTTACATACAGATAGAGAACACTTTACATCGTTATCGTTATCAACCTTTGTATGTCCCCACTGCTGGGGCACGGGTCTCTTCCTGCTTTGCAGGAAAGTTAGGCCATACTCCACCACGGGGGCCAAGTCCGGGTTGGTGGAGGTGAAGGATTGTAAGACAGTGGCGCGCCTTACTCTCAGAAGTTATCAAGCCGCCCATTAGGCATCTGACATGCCACTGCCATTATATGACCGCCGGCACCAACGACTTAACGTGCCTTGCGAAGCACGAAAGCGCTCGGAAAAATGCCACTAGCGGTAATCACGGGACGCTCACCCATCCTGTGCCTGACCGCGCCTGTTGTTGCTTAACCAAGTGATTGATTCCAATCACTCGGTTCGCCTAGGCCACGAGCGCTTATTTATTGTAGATAAAAAAACGAAATTATGTAGATAATTCTTAACCTACAGGCAACCGTCTGAAGTGTTCAAATATCTTAGAGCTTTAAATTTCCAATCCTCGGTGGGCATGCATGGTAAATTGGCACGCTCACTCTCTCTGGGAGAAGTTCAAATCATACGTTTATAGACTACATAAAAAAATCCTAAACAGAACTCTTTAAAACATTACTCAAAGAGTATAGTCTGTTAGCATTTAGAATGTACCTCGGGCTCTAGAGTAGGCTTCGGTTTTCGCCGATTTTCGTACTTATAGTTCCGTTTTTGAAATTAGTGTCATATCATTTCCGATTTCAAAATTAAGTGTCATATTAGTTCCGATATTTCTATTACACAAATATATCTGATTCTATCCGCTAGTCGCCGAGATATATTCTAAAAGCTAACAAACTATATATATATACAGGTATCATCTGAAAATAATTTAAAAGTGATGCTTCAAAAAACAATAAGTACATACCACGGTAGCTAGCTTCTTTTCAAAATTACCATCTGGTCACCTCTTGTTTGAACCTAACAGCGTGAAACTTCAGGTCCCTATTACTATGGCTGAGAAAGCTGGCAATAAATCAAGCTGTAACTAAGCTTAGTGTAAGATAACTCGCTAACAGTACAGTTAAACTGCTTTTGAAATTCCGCTAGCAGTCTTCGTGAACGCTAACCAAATTAGACCTTATTGTATAGTATCAGGTTCCAAATTGTAAGTCGTTAGTACTTTTGTTGGAAAAGCGTCGGAGTTATTTGAATGGTCTTACAGTAAGCCGTTCGTTTCCATCGACAGGGTAGGGCTTAAAACTTGGACTTGGCCCCGACTATCTAGGGCTGCCAACGGTGGGGAGGGTTGCACAGTAACAGGAAGTATCTGACGCTAGAATCTGAAGCAGAAAAACTTGCTTCTCTCAGTAGCACCTAACTTTTATCGAAATTAGTGCAAGAAATCTATACTTGATAAATTTCACTAAACTTCATGTATTTTACCAAGTACCTACAGGCAAAAAGTTTAGACATCCTGGCTTGATTTGAAATTTTATTTCTGGCCATAAACTTTTTGAATAGAAAAAATTGCCATTAGGGAAATAAAAAAAAAATGTTATGCTAACGTCACAACATCGTCAAATGACAACTTCATATGAACATATCTTCTTTGATCACCGATGGTGTGTTCACTGCATAAAATTTTATTCTTTTTTCTTTTTACTCTTATGGCGATAGCATTTTACCCGGCCAGTACATATTTAAAAAGTATTTATATACTTTTTAAAGTCGAATGAATTTACTGAACGGAATTTATAAATACGTACTCTTTTTGCTCACAAACTTTTCGAAAAATACACTATTAAGAGAAAAAAAAGCATCAATTAAAATAACGTTATGCTTCATACTGTTACCCAATCATGACACATTCTACGCCCGCATTTTCATTAATTGCGTTTACGTGACAATGGCACAGTATTTTATAATTCTTCCTGAACGGCGATACAATATTAAAATCGGTCAGTATTTTAAAAATATTTAACTTTAGTCTGCACTGAAGTTTAGATTTCTGTTCATTAATGTTTGCTAAAGTTCCACAATGACCATTTGCCACTGATTGAACAATTAACTAATTAGATCGGTATTACAAATTGGACAGTTTTGCAAGGGGCCATAACGGTAACTGCACAATATTTTTTTCATGTGTAAGCTGGCAAAGGCGGCAGTGAATGTTAGTTGGTTAAACCTGAGATTTCTTCACAGGAATCAGCCCGTATCAGTCCACTGCTGAACATCTCCCTCTCCCGAGACACAACACCGAGCGCTTCTTCGGCTCTCCTCTTCCAGGCACTGCCCACCGCTTTGCGAATGTCGTCGCCCCACCAGGCAATATTCACATCGTTTTTCAATAGAATGATATAAGCACACAATGGCTGTTATTTGGCTCATTTTGGTAGTCTACAAAGTAATAGCAGTACAATGTCATTCCAGGGGTATAACCCGCGCAAATAAAATAGGCATCTCTCGCGAAGTTCATCGAATCGCGAGAGGCACCGAGTTAAGTAGCACGGGTTATACCATTGCAATGCGATATATTACCAGACTACCGATAGTGTGAATGAAACGACCATTACTGGACTAATATAAGTCTGTTGAATAACTATGCATTTTAGAGACTCGCCCCCCTGGTCACAGCGTCGTCGTCAGTGCGAGAAGTTATGCTCTGCTATCGCCAACCCAGCTGCCTGGCGTGGCGATTAGAGCACAAACCTCCCACGGATATTTCCGCACATAACCTCATTTTACTTAGCAAGCTATTGGGTATATTATCACTTGAGATACTAGGTTTTTCTCACGATGTTTCTCTTCACAATAAGCGAATGGTATGGTAATAGCTCATTAATTTGACGACCTCTGCGGCGTAGCGATAGCGCATCTGCCTACCATGCAAGAGGTCCCGGGTTTGAATTCCGGCTGGGGACAAAAAAGAACCACAGGTCTTGGATGTTTACATGCTTGTGACGTCGTCATTTCTGGTTCCCACGACACAGGATATCCTAGTGTGGGGCCAGAAGCAATGTATGTGCCTGTATGTTAATGTTATGTTTATGTTATTTAACTTCACAAATGTGTGTAACTTAGAAGTCATTGGTACATGCCGGGATTCGAACCCACGATTTCCCGATTGAGAAGCTAGCGATCGTAAGCTCCGCTACCACTGCTCTCCCGTTGTGAATATATGAATTTAACAATATTTTTGTCGTATAGAATCAGGCGTTACTTTGCGGAAATCCATAATAGCATTAAAAAGTTAAAATTACTTTGCTGAATTCCGCCAAAAATCCCACAAGCACCATGCGGCTAGCTAATGCACCGCCCTCCCTCCCACTTTTTCAAGCAGAAGCAAGACACGAACACACCACCACCAACACCAATACTTGTGTGAGAAAACACGCGACGCGTTTCGCCTCTAACACGAGGCATCCTCAGGCTCCCAAATGCAAGTGACCGTCTCCGCAAAAACGCTCCATATTTATAGGCTAGGCCGCCCCTCCCCCCGATGACGCAATGTAACCGTTAAACTGGTGACCGTTAAACCGTTTCAACCGCCTATGGGCTATTGTTGTTTTGTGCAAATATATCGATTAATGGGGTAATAGAGGAGCTGCCCACCTGTTCATTCAGCATTGTAAACAACCTATCCCTAGATAATTTGGAAATTTCCAGCTGTTCAAGTATAGACAATCTCAACCCCTTACTGCAGGTGTGTAAAATTTCCAAATTATGGTTATTATTAAGTACATGACCCTTATCCAAAAGGTGTTTGGCAGAATGAGATTTATCCGGATGATTGTTTCGGAAAGCTGCCACATGCTCCCTATACCGAGTTATAAAACTCCTACCGGTCTGGCCAATATACACTCCGTTACATTCCGGACAAGCAACTCTATACACCCCAGACCGCTGCAATCTATCCACCCCCTCTTTTTGATTGCACAGATTTCTAGCCAAAGAGTTGCTCGTCCTGAACGCAACCCGTATCCCAGATCTTTTTAACGTCCGGTGGATTTTTTCAGAAATTGGACCTACATAGGTAATACTTGACTTCATTTTTTGAGGCCTTTCAGGTGGCACTGCGTATAAAAGTCTACTAACCATACCGTTCCGCTTCCTGACCACCAGCCTATCAATCATTCGCCTGCTATATCCGTTTGCAACTGCTATTTGATAGATGGTATTTAGTTCCTTGTTGTAATTAGCAGAAGACATTGGCACAGTTAGCAAACGGTGAATATAGCAATGGAATGCTGCCATTTTGTGTTGCCACGGATGACAAGACGTTATTGGGATAACAGTGTCAGTCTGTGTTGGCTTTCGGTAAATCTCAAACTCATGCTTGTTACCCACCCTAGTTATTTTTAGATCTAGGAAATTAAGCGATTCGTTCTGTTCTTTCTCTAATTTGAAATTGATTTTAGGGTGTTTTGTGTTCAAGGTATTGACAAATGAGTCTAGTTGTCTAAATGTACCTGTCCAGCATATAATGATGTCATCTACATACCGGTAATAATAAAGTATGTTTCTCTTCCCAACTATATGATTACGTTCAAAATTATCCATGAAAATATCAGCTAGCAAAGGACTCAATGGTGAACCCATTGCTAAGCCTTCCTTTTGTTGGTAAAATGCACCATCAAACATGAAATAATTTTGACGCATGCATACTGTTGTTAATTCCAATAATTGTAATTTTTCCCCTGGATGAAGACGTTGCATGTCCATGAAGTCTGAAATGAACTGAAGACATTCAGGGTACGGAACGTTAGAGAAAAGACTGTCCACATCCAGAGAAATCAATTTTGCATTGCTGGGAAGAGAAACATCCTTAATCCGCTCTATAAGATCAAAACTATTTTTCAGAACAAATTTGGGATTAAAAGCTGTCTTATCCCTAAGGCTAATTACAACAAGGAACTAAATACCATCTATCAAATAGCAGTTGCAAACGGATATAGCAGGCGAATGATTGATAGGCTGGTGGTCAGGAAGCGGAACGGTATGGTTAGTAGACTTTTATACGCAGTGCCACCTGAAAGGCCTCAAAAAATGAAGTCAAGTATTACCTATGTAGGTCCAATTTCTGAAAAAATCCACCGGACGTTAAAAAGATCTGGGATACGGGTTGCGTTCAGGACGAGCAACTCTTTGGCTAGAAATCTGTGCAATCAAAAAGAGGGGGTGGATAGATTGCAGCGGTCTGGGGTGTATAGAGTTGCTTGTCCGGAATGTAACGGAGTGTATATTGGCCAGACCGGTAGGAGTTTTATAACTCGGTATAGGGAGCATGTGGCAGCTTTCCGAAACAATCATCCGGATAAATCTCATTTTGCCAAACACCTTTTGGATAAGGGTCATGTACTTAATAATAACCATAATTTGGAAATTTTACACACCTGCACTAAGGGGTTGAGATTGTCTATACTTGAACAGCTGGAAATTTCCAAATTATCTAGGGATAGGTTGTTTACAATGCTGAATGAACAGGTGGGCAGCTCCTCTATTTCCCCATTAATCGATATATTTGCACAAAACAACAATAATTAAAACTGTTTTTATACGGATTTATGCTCGTTTATTACATTTTTACAATTTTCCAACGTTTCGGCACTTTTTCAGGTAAAACAACAATAGCCCATAGGCGGTTGAAACGGTTTAACGGTCACCAGTTTAACGGTTACATTGCGTCATCGGGGGGAGGGGCGGCCTAGCCTATAAATATGGAGCGTTTTTGCGGAGACGGTCACTTGCATTTGGGAGCCTGAGGATGCCTCGTGTTAGAGGCGAAACGCGTCGCGTGTTTTCTCACACAAGTATTGGTGTTGGTGGTGGTGTGTTCGTGTCTTGCTTCTGCTTGAAAAAGTGGGAGGGAGGGCGGTGCATTAGCTAGCCGCATGGTGCTTGTGGGATTTTTTGCGGATTTCAGCAAAGTAATTTTAACTTTTTAATGAATATTTTTGTCGTTATCATCAATCACCCAAAGTGAAACGTTACTTTAGCCTGGACTACTTAATATCAGTAGTAAGTGTTAAATAATTCCTATCCAAGCGTTGCCCTTCAGATTAACATATAATCTTCTTCTTCTTCTGGCTATATTAGAGGTTGCGGGTTCGAATCCCGGCATGGGTGAAATTTTTAGCCTCTAAATAGGTTTTTAAATTTGTTCCTTAGCACGGGTTAGTGCATTAAAAATAAAAATAGTGTAATCATGTGGGTACAGTGATATCGTTCCGATGTTAAACCTAACTGCAAAGTAGGTAGTCGGGGCTGTAAGTAATGCAATTTGCTTAAGTCAGATGTCGCTGCCTGTACGTAATACAGAGAATATTGTAAAGAGGTTCGAAATTTCACTGATGCCGTGAGTCGCCCATTGGCTCAATTGGTAGAGCGCTGGTACGGATAGCCAGAGGTTGCGGGTTCGAATCCCGGCATGGGTGAAATTTTTAGCCTCTAAATAGGTTTTTATATTAAGGAGTTTCTCTAAAGAATAGGATTTGTAACGAATGCATCTGACAGATAATCTATATCAACCCTTGTAGGTCCCCACTGCTGGGGCATTGGTCTCTTCCTGCATCGCAGGAAGGTTAGGCCATACTTCACCACGGGGGCCAAGTCCGGGTTGGTGGAGGATTGTAAGACAGTGGCAGGCCTTACTGTCAGAAGTTATCAAGCCACCCAAAAGGCCTCTGACATGGCTTAGCGACTGCCATTCCATTACAGCCGGCACCAACGGCTTAACGTGCCTTGCGAAGCATCAATATGCATGTGTATGTCAAATTTCAGCTTTTTAGTATTAATCGTAGTACTCGAACTCGGCGGCTAGACGGACGGACGTGAGAAAACTATAAGGATCTCTTTTCCACGAGGAAACCCTAAAAAGGAAAAGGTACGTGAACATTTTTTTTTGTAAGTATTATACAAATGGCAAACGCAGTGTAGGACGCCCTCCGACCAGGTGGGATGACGATCTGCAAAAAACTGCCGGCAGATGCTGGATGCGGCAAGCTGAAGACAGGGCGCTATAGCGCTCATTAGGGGAGGGCTATACATAATATAGCCTGAAGAAGAAGAAGATGCACAAATGTCACTCAGTCTGGTCTCCGGGCTTTCTACACAAACATTGGGTGGGTAGTGACTGGAAGAGAAGAGTCTGAGATCGGGCTCAGTGACGTGTCTTAAGAGAAGCCTATGTCCAGCAGAAGACTGATACCGGCTAATTCTGATGATGATGGGTGACTTGATAACTCCTGACAATAAGGCCCGCCACTGTTAACAATCCTCCACCAACCCGGACTTGGCCCCCGTGATGATGGCCTAATCTTCCTACGATGCAGTAAGAGACCCGTGCCCCAGCAGTGGGGACATAAAAGGGTTGATACCGATGATTATGTACAATGTAAACATGTACGAACGAGAAAGATGGCAGACGGAAAATTGGTCTTGATAACAGTGTAAACGAACACATGTTTTCCTCCAATATCATCGTGTGGTATTGTTATCACAAATTAATATTCATTACCTCGCGCCTGTATCTCAGATGGGTAGGCAGAGGTTCATTTTCCACGATCGAATTTAACCTCCCTGCAATGCAGAAAGAAACCCGTGCCCCAACAGTGGGGACATACAAGGGTTGATAACGATTTAATATTTAGGAAAACTACTGACTAAACAAACAATGTTACAATGCAGATATAAAAACAGACAGGTTGTATAAATAATCTAGCGCAGATGCAATAATAGATTGTTAACCCGCCATTGGTGACGTATATGTCTGAGAGACCGGGTGACTCGAAAAATTCGAATAACTTTTTCGCCCGCCGTCTATTCGGGTTGCGATTTCGAGTAGCTGCCTCATTTTAAGTCCTAAACAGTCAGTGCCGCTCGTGGCTTCGCGGCGAACGCATGTTCCGGAGTTTTATTGCCAACCCGGTCCGTGAGACCGGGCGTCACCAAACAAGTAAGTAAAATATTTACATGGAATTTAGCACAGAATTTAAAAAATCTTAGAATAACATCAAAACTTAGTACTATTGTTACTCTTATCTTAATTATTTTATTGAATGGTATTTGATTAATGTGATTTTTGTATAATTTTATGGATAGTATTTTTTAAAAACATAATAAATATAGGTACAGATTCCTTTATCTAGTATGAAAAATTCGTTTCAGAATGTCGCACGAAAGAGAACAGCGTCGTCTTGAAGCTCTTTTACAACAAGTTTTATCTGTCGAGGAAAGCCCACAGCAATCATCGGATAGCGAAATGGAGAGCGATGTACCTTATTGCAGAAGCTGTTTGATCTCCCAAGAAGAGTGATTTTTGAGAATGCTTTTCTTTTTTTTTTTGTTAATAGGATATATTTTTTTGTTTAATTTCTAAGAGTATGCAATGTCATAAGACTGACAAAGGCTGATTTAAGTACAAAAAGTTAAATACTGTCACTAATTTAGAATTTTTTTAAATATATGCGTAAAACCATAGTGTTTTTTAGTGTTTTAAGTACAATTGTTTAATTCGTAATAAACAAGCTGTGATTTAATTATTTTTTGTGTTTTCTTGCCAAACATATGTTTATAATTAATCAATTAATTAAACCTAAACTAACTAAAAGTAGGATAACTAGTTAATGGTTGGCCAAATCATGGGTCTGTGAGACCGGCGTCACCAATGTTGTAAGTGAAACTGACGTCACCAATGGCGGGTTAACCGAGGGTAGAAAGAATCAATTATTGATTCTTTTACCCGTGTTAAACACTCTACCTTTCATTTTGAATATGAGGAAAATAAAAACTCATTTTTAATATTCAAATCTAAACATAAAATATTATTACCAATTTTTTTGAATTCCGTCACAGACACTATAACAGATTAGTATCCCGCCAATTTATGTCGACTTTTTGAATTTTAAATATGGAACTCACCGCGTAATTGTTGCGGCTTATTCCGCTCAAAGATGTTTGCGCTAAGTTCACACGGGCTGTTTACAAACTCACATGGCCGCAGCATTTTTTTTAATTATGTTTTTTTAAAAGCCAATTTTTTTACATAAAACTCTTCACAGCTGACAGTAGTTCTATTTCTAAAGTTCATTCCTGCCCTTAGGTAGGTAGTAATTTGTATGAGTTTTTCCCTCCATATGGAGGGAAGCAGCATTATCCACCCAATAATCAGATCAAAACAACACTACTTTCCGAGTGTAAGAAATGAAAAAGATCTGTTCTTTTGCTAACTGTACGCATATAATTTATCAGATTAATAATAGCATAAATGAACACGATTCTCACAACACATCCTAGTTAGCCGTCGCGGTTTGCTGGCACGAGAGTATCAACAATTTCCCGCTCGATTATCGGCCTTATTGGCCGTGCGATAAGGATGAAATTGATAGCTCTGATAGTGTTGTTTATTTCGTGTGAATGTCATAAGTTCACAAGGTGCAGATTGGCGACGGCGCTCCTCAAAACTAACATGATTCCTAAGACATTTCTTGGAAATTGTAAGTTTTCTAATAGGTAACCGGTCTGTACTTACCCAAGCGTCCTATTGTAAGACATAGATCTTCTCTCAAAGAGAGAAAGAGCGCGCACAAAGCAAACCCATCGCTGATTAGCGATTTCAAGTGCGAAGATAAGTAAGTAGATATGTAGACGTTTGATAAGCAGTTATAATATCGTAACGCTTGACAGTTATGATAAGCAGTTATAATATTGTTACATATTAGTAGCAATTTTTATGCAAATAAAATAAAAATTTAACACCTCACCCCCGATTTCTGATAAATAGACACAAATATGTCTATTTATGGACGAAACTGACAGACATAGCCAAGGTGATTGCCCGTAAGAAGTGGAAATGGGCAGGCCATATATGCCGTAGACAAGATAAAAGATGAGGTGTAAAAGTACTGGTTTGGAGGCCTAGAGAGGGGCGCAGAAGTGTGGGCAGGCAACCAACAAGATGGACTGACGACCTGGTCAAGGTGGCAGGAAAGGACTGGATTCGAAAAGCCCAAGACCGAAATAAATGGCGTGCATTAGAAGAGACCTACACTCAGCATTGGGTGGCTATGGGTTGAAGAAGAAGAAGAAGAAGATGTCTATTTATCATGTTTATGTGTCAGTTGCAAGTTGTAAGTTGCTGTGAGTTGTAAGTTGTAAGGTGTGTTATAAATGCACTTGGGCCAACTTACAGCTGCAGATTACTGGTGTAGTTAAATGAGTAGCATGACACTCAGGTTTCCTCGCAATGGTTTCCTACACTCACTATTACAGCGTGATATTGCTACTTTTCATTGAACAAATAAAGTAATTTAAGAAAAGTTCTCACGTCTCTGAGGCACGGGTTCAACCAATACTCTTTCTATGTTCGGCACAAGATTTACTGATACACTACCAAAGTGCTCATTGCATGTGCGGCACGGATTCTACTAATACGCTAAAACCGTGCTAATTGCATGTGAGGCACGGGTTCTACTAAAAGGCCACCAAGGCGCTCATTGCATGGGTTCTACTAATACGCTACCATCGCGCTCATTGCATGTGAAGCACGGATTCTACTAATAAGCTACCACCGCGCTCATTGACTGAGCGGTACTGATTCTATTGTTACGCCACCACTGCGCTCTTTGTATGTGCGGCACGGATTTTACTAATACGCTACCACCGCGTTCATTGAGTCAGAGGCACCGATGCTATACGCCAACACCGCGCTCATTGCATGTAAGGCACATGTTCTACTATTTCACTAACACCAGGTATTGAAGACATATTTTTTCTTATCCTGCAAATACCTAGAACTATAATTTTGAAGAGAAGTTTTCTTTATTAATTCTAAAAGCGTTGTATAGAAAAACAAAGATAAATTTCAAATGTCCGTAATTTTATAATCTATCAAAACCTTGCGATTAATCAAAAGTATACAATTAAGCTTACAATCACTAAAAATGTTAGATTGTGCGAGCGAGACAGCACAAGAGACGAAACAGAAGCCTTGACCACGCTTCACAGTTTATAAATTACAATTCTGTTTATCAAGTAGTAATTTCTGAATTGACGCGCGTAATTTGATTTTGATATTCAACAAGGAAGGCCAAGGACGCAAAAGAGGAGCGGATCTCGGCAACGGTACGCCCAGCAGTGGACAAACGTAGCGTGATGAACCAATTTCACATATACACGACCTTTATATTAAAAAAAAAAAACACTGTGACATAACATAACAGAATATTTATATACAAGCACATACATTGCTTCTGGCCCCACACTAGGATACCCTGTGTCGTGGGAACAAGAAACAACGACATCACAAACATGTAAACATCCAAGACCTGAGGTTTTTTTTTTCATTCCAGCCGGGGTTCAAACCCGGACCTCTTGCATAGTAGGCAGACATAGTAGGCGCTACCGCTGTGCCACAGAGGTCGTCACATGGTGACATAATCACTTCTTCTTCTTCCTGTGCCTCTCCACCAATGGAGGTTGGTCGTTAGCTCTGCATATTTTTCTTTGTTTCTTGCCATGCGAAACAGATCTTCGGCGCTGGCTACATCCGTCCATTTCCAGATGTTTATGAGTCACTCAAGACTATCTTCTTCTCCCACTACTCTTCCTTCCCTCAATATTGCCCATCATTATAACTTGAAGAATTCTGTACTTATCGTGGACATGAATTAAAAATTAAAAAAAGAGCTGTTCAAAGTCTAAATTAAATGTACTCAGCCACTTGTTTGTGCATGTATGACTCGTGGTTACTCGAGGAGATACAGACGCGTGTATACGGAATTCGTAATGAGCTGCCATGAAATGTAAATGAAAGTGATTAACTAATTATAATTTTATGTTACTATAACGAAAACACGACTGCCGGGTTATGTTAAATTTTGGTCACCGTAATGTTGTAAGGGTTCAAATGAAACCAGACTTCTGAAACAGCGTTAGCTCTTGAGCTTGTATTATTGTTGTAATATTATTACATCAAATTAATTACTGTGATTGTCAAATGTCCTACAGTTGATATCATCTTAACATTTTACATGCGTGGACTCTGGCGTCACAAATTCTAATGAGTTTGAAAATTGATCAGCTGTGGACTAAAGCTTTTTATTAAGCGGTGACGTGACCGCTGTCTCCCCGCTACCGCTTATCGCTCTAGACGCCGCTCGTGGCCACCCACGGCAACGGGTCAAAATACCCAGGGTCAATCAGTGTGCTGTAGACAATCAGTTGTTGATTCGGCATCATGAGGTTGACAGTGCTCTTCGTATTGATTTTAGGCTCGTGCAGTGTTAACACAGTATTTGGCAAGCTGTTCGATTCGCGATGCAAATTGGTGCGTGAAGTTTTGAGAGCCGGATTGGCTAACGACTTGTTTCTCGGAAATTGTGAGTTTATTTAGGCTATTGTTTCTGAACTGGGAATTTCGCTAAGGAAACAGTTGACTGTAGTGCTGTCTCTTCGAATTTCACAGAAAAGTATTTACTCAGAGCGTAATTAAGTATTTACTTAGTGAAATTCTTAATTCAGAAACCGGTCCATAGAATCCTTATTTTTTTATGAGAAAACGTGCGGTATTGAAAACAGAACTAATCATAAGAGGCATTTTTGAGTTATGATGTAGTATAGGTAGTAGTGAATGAGGGTGAGGTTACAATGTAGTGTGGATAATGCGGTGTTTATATTAGAGAGGTGATTTCTTTATACCCTGTATACTCAAAAGGGGGTAACATAATCACCATGCGTAATTTTAATCGAACTTAAGTAATCCGAAAATGCGGTGTTAACAATTTTCTTTGAGTTTCCTCAGCTTAGTAGTAGAAAATCAATTCTCCAGACATTTTGATGACTCATTACCACCTACAGAGTTGGTAATGACTTTAGTATGGAACAGATGATTTTCGTATTTTGAACGATTTCCCACAGTAGAAGTCATTGACAAGCAGGTAGCCTTAATTTTGAGATATACATGAAGTTTCATTACACCCTGAGTTAAAGATCATCGTCACCCATTATGTTCCCACCGAGAGGCACGGGTCTATTCCCTGAGAAGCCATACATCTATAGTATAAAAATGAATCGCTGAATGTGTTGGAAAGCGCAAATCTCGAGAGCAGCTGAACCGATTTCGCTAATTTTTTTTTTAGAATATTCCTTAATGTACGAGGATACGGAAAGAAAAAAAAAGCATCGAGGATGATTCTTACGGAGAGAGAAATAAAAAAATATTAAAGAATCAACTGTTAGGCGGTACGATGATCGTTGGGCCAGCTAGTCTATAATATAAAAATGAATCGCTGAATGTGTTGGTAAGCGCAAATTTGGCGAGCAGCTGAACTGATTTTGCTGATTCTTTTGTTTGGATATTCCTTGAAGTACGAGGAAGGTTCTTACGGAGGGAAAAAAAAAATAAAGAATTGACTGTTAGGCGGTACGAAGTTCGCTGGGTCAGCTAGTTTAAGATAAAAGTAACTATTTACTTGTGTCTTACAAGTACCTAAATAGGCACCAGCACTTAAGCATGTAGGTATTCACGTAACAACACGTACGTAGCCAATTTATGCCTCGATTTTCTTCAAGATGTTTTTATTTGCCGTTGACGAGTGGCAAATATGCGGAACTACCTATAAACTTAAGAAGACATACAAAAATCATAGATAATTTGTATATGTTCGACTAAAAAGTCGTTTTTTAGCTATCGGTACGGCCGATTCATTTTCCTCTTACATTATCATTAATTTCAATCATAATACAGAACCGTGTTTACGGGGAAAACCCGTTTTTATAGTCGTCCGGTCATTGTTACCGTGTTGTAAAGGTGTAGAATTATAGAACTAACGAAGGTCAAAAGTTACGTATATAAACGAATACAGGCTTGAGTTTATATATGTTTATATATTGGGCACAAATATATTTTCCTTCGAAAATAGTAAGAAATAGAATATTTTCAAAAACAGACCTCTTTTCTCTGTACGTCTGTATTTAAAGAATATAATAATGTGGGTGCAGCGATATCTATCCGATGTAAAACCTAACTGCAAAGTAGGTACTCGGGGCTGCAAGTGATGCAAATTACTTCAGCCGGATGTCGCTGCCTGTACGTAATACAGAGAGTATTGTAAAGAGGTTCGAAATTTCACTGATGCCGGTGAGTCGCCCAGTAGCTCAGTTGGGAGAGCGCTGGAGAGCCCAGAGGTTGCGGGTTTGAGTCCCGGCATGGATGGAATTTTTTGCCTATAAATAGGTTTTTATAATTGTCCTTAGCATTAAAAAGAATATAAAATATTTTCAGACTATCATATTCATTTAAATTATTTAAAAAACGAAACTCAGTTTTTTTAGTTCATGTAAACAAGTCAATCTCTCTTTCTCTTTCTTTGACATTTGGTCCGTGTAGAATAGATAACATTTTCATTTACTCGAAATAGAAGAAATATATATATATTACTTCCATATTCCAAACGGAGGTCGTATTGCTTTACAGTCAAAATAAGCAATCTACTCCTTTGTGGAAGCTTAATGAAAAAATATTGTTAAATTCCCAGCAAAAGAGTATTTACCACAAACCAAAGGAAATTTCGTAAAGTACACTACCCACCTATTTAAATTCTATAATTATGCAGTGATTAAAATTCAGATTGTCATGTTAAATTGGAGTTCAAAGAAACATCGACTTTTCTGGTTACCTACTAGTGTTATTTAAGTACACAGCTAGAGGGCTCACCAGATAATTGTTCAGAAGGCAAGTCATTTCCGCGACAAAAGTTCACGGCCTTCCACAATAAAAATAAACACACACTAGAATAAAACTAATCAGAAGGCTTCTTTGCCTCGTTGGTCGATAGAGACAAGATCTGTCAAGTCAGAAATCGTAGATTCCACTCCAGCATTATAATTGCTGCATTTTTTGTGATGTCGTTGTTTCTGGTTCCACGATACAGGGTATCCTAGTGTGGGGACAGAAGCAATGTATGTGCCTGTATGTAAATGTTATATAATATTATATGTTATGTTATTAGTTAAAGGCTCGGCCACCTGCTGCCATAACATATAACTATGAGAACGGCATTCTCACGTGCCCTCAGTGTGCACGGAGTTTCGCCGCGAAGATAGGCTACATACATAAGCCATCTTCGAGCGCACCAGCGCCACATATTTGATTAGGGGTCAAAGTGGTCACCATGGCCGAAATCGGTCGGAGCAATCATCATCATCATTGCTGTAATTATTAAAGTGACAGGCAGCAATCTTCATATTGCAGAAGAGAGCAATCGGATTTATTTAAAAGCTAGGTAGCAGGGATTCACAAAGAGATTTCTTTAAAATAACTAACATCTTAGCAGTTGCGAATCAATATATTTATGAAAATATGATGTATGATACAAAAACTACCTTCTAAAATGACTGACAAAAATTAAGACTTCAAAAATGCATTATAATGTTAACAACATTTTCTGTTGCAGCTGTCTAAATGAGGTCAAATAGACTACTCTTTGTAGTGTGTATTGTTTTTTTTTATCACTGTGTTTGTACTACACAATTGAATTAGGATTGTATCCTGTTAGGATAATAGGCGTGACGAAAGATTTTTAAATCCTCTTTCATAATGCGGGAACGTTAAACTCGTTAAACTTTAGTTTATTCTAGTAATAAAGTAAAGTTTAACGAAGGTTAAAGCCAATTTTCTAAAATTATATCCGTGGGAAAACAGCTCGCAGTGGCATGGCGTCGAATCTGACGTCACGCCCAGGTAAAGAAACGTCAAACAAAGCACGGGTGAAGTTTACCAATGCTACTCAAGCGTGACGTCACGCGATGCTATTGCTGTTTTAGTCAGAATGGCTGAAAGCAGTAGCAGTAATCTTTTATTTTATTGAAAATTTATTTATAAAACTAAATCAGTGTATTTAATCCTTTAAATACTTTAGTACTTTCCTATAACATGGTTAAATCGTTGATTATTTGATACTGTCGTCACGCCTGTTAAGCTTTTAGAAATATATGAAAGTTACTTTTTTAAATGGAATTGGAGTTTTATGAAACTCAACGCTGGTAGTTTCATACGTTAACTAGCGCAAAGACTGTGCTACGTACGTTTTGTGATTACTACTCCAAGAAGTGTTGTTTTTACAGTTATCGTGCGACGTAAAACTACCCAATCCGTTCAGGCTGATTCGAAAAGAGCTGTATTTCTGTTACTTTTGTTTGTTGTGGATAATTGCACTGTATTCTCAGTTAGTTCAGTTCCATCAGTATGCAGGTTACACGCGTTATCACAGCTGGCTTATGTGTGTGTTTAATGACGACTGTTTCTTTCGCAAAAGTGTTCGAAACTCGATGTAAATTGGTGAGAGAACTGCTAAGGATTGGTGTACCTGTTGATATTTTTCTTGGACAATGTAAGTGACAAGTATTGATGTAACGTTTGAGCATCTGTGGAACTTGTGTATCACTTCCTTGAGGTTCTGGGTTTGCATCCCAGCAATCCGGGAATCAATAACCATGTATAAATAACATTAATTTCTAATTACGTATATTTTCGAATTTGTTACGTATTCTTGGAGAAACTTTTTGTTGATATTGTATGCTGCATCCGTCTTTTTTTATTTTGTTTTTATAAACATATCGTTATTTAGATAAGTACATGGAAGTTAGAAAATACTTTAATTTCGTTGCATAGAATAATTGATTCCTCAAGAGCACTGTTTAATTAGCTGGAAACCGTCTTGGCAGTTAATCAAAGTACTACAACTTTTATTTAATTTTTATTTTATTGTTTAATGGAAAACCGACGGCTTACTTAAGAGGCATTCTTGCGAAATTCAGATGAATTGGATTTAAAGCAAATAGCAGGCTTTTACTGATAATCAGATCTGTACGTTTAGTACAAATAGTTCAGTTTCGTACACAGAAAATTTCGCAATCAGTTACAAAAGGTCAGTAAAAAGTCGGTCTAAGGGATTATTAGCGTAATGTATTACAATCTTTATGGCCTGTTGTCAATACATCGAAGTTAGATGTTGCCTAAAAGTTTTCATCTTCTTAATTTATATTCTGTCCGGTTCAGGTTGTAATGTGGAAATTCCGAATCACTTGTAGAGTTGTAAAACTTTTATAAATAATAAAACTGCAACGACTTCAACTTTTTGCTTTATTTAAGGTTATATATTATTTCTAATGCACTAATCCGTGCTAAGGACAATTTTAAAAACATATTTAGAGGCTAAAAATTCCACCCATGCCGGGATTCGAACCCGCGACCTCTGGCTATCCGTGCCAGCGCTCTTACCAACTGAGCTAATGGGCGACTCACCGGCATCAGTGAAATTTCGAACCTCTTTACAACATTCTCTGTATTACGTACAGACAGTGACATCTGGCTGAAGTAATTTGCATCACTTGCAGCCCCGAGTTCCTACTTTGCAGTTAGGTTTTACATCGGAATGATATTGCTATCTGTGCCAGCGCTCTTACCAACTAAGCTAATGGGCGACTCACCGGCATTAGTGAAATTTCGAACCTCTTTACAACATTCTCTGTATTACGTACAGACAGTGACATCTGGCTGAAGTAATTTGCATCACTTGCAGCCCCGAGTACCTACTTTGCAGTTAGGTTTTACATCGGAATGATAGCCAGAGGTCGCGGGCTCGAATCCCGGCATGGGTGGAATTTTTAACCTCTAAATAGGTTTTTAAAATTGTTCTTAGCACGGGTTAGTGCATTAGAAATAATATATAATCATGTGGGTACAGTGATATCATTCCGATGTAAAACCTAACTACAAAGTAGTTAACTTAGTGAAATTCTCAAGTCTAAAACTGGCTCTATGAGTAACACTTATAGTTTTGGCGTGTCTGTCCGACTGTCGGTCTGTCTGTCCGTGGCTGAGCGACGGTTACTATTAGAAAGCTGAAATTTGGCGTAGATATAAAAATTAAAAAAGGAAAACTTCGTTCAAATTCCATTGAAAATTACTTAATTTGATTTGTTACTTGTATTACTTGTTGCTTGTTACTTGTATAAACCTCCCTCTAAGTTTGTATATTTTAATAACCAACTATACAATGCGCGTGTCTTTTTTTACTTCAGTCACGATCTTGTTTTTAACAGACTTCAAAAAAGGAGGTGGTTTTCAATTCGATGCGTATTTTTTTTAAATGATACCAATAATCTCAATAATAATCTATTTCCCATATTGTGTGTTCAAGGTCATTAAGACATAAAGTGCCCTCTTAATTTCACTAAAATCTTTTTTCGTTCTCTACAGGGGTATGCCTGATAGAAAAAGTGAGCAACAGAGATACGAATGCATACACCGTCAGTCCCAGTGGAAAGAAGGCTTATGGTCTATTCCAGGTACGTTACTTTGGTTCTGTCGTCCTTTGCCATACACAAAAACTACAGGCTTTGTCAACACTTAACAGAGTAGCGATTCCAACCACACTCAGTAAACACTGAGGTGAAGGAAAACCTCGTGACGAAAACTTAGGGTAGGGTATTGCTACTGCGAGTATATGGGGGGTCCCCCCCACCCTCCCTAACCCCAAACCCCTATTGAGGTAGCTTATTTCTAAACTGTTACCTAAGAATATTCTACCTACCTAGTTTTAAAGTAAAAATAACGTTAGGTAGGTAATCGAAACTGATAAATTTATACTAGTTTGGCAAGTTTGATCGTACTTAAGTCTATGGACACAAGCATTGCCACTGTCGACATCAACCAATCAGAGAGCAGTGTGTAATTTGCCGTATTTTATAAAAGCGTAAAATAAAAGCTCTTCTGAGATTGGTCGAACTGTTTAGAATCTTACGAATGGATATCCGTTAGTTTATAAATTAACCACGAGACTTCGCAAATTAATAAATTTGCGAAAATGTGGGCGTAAAATAATACAATTTATCTCTCGTTTACAATCCTACGAAAGATTATAATTTCCTAGGTAATTTATAAACTTGCGGATCTTGTTATCTTCCGGTGACATATCCGTAATCCAATTTTATTGTTAAGTAACCATATCTGTCTTTGTTTTTTACAGATACCTAGTCGATGGTGCAAAGAGGGTCGGAAGGGCGGAGACTGCAATGTAGCTTGTGAATGTAAGTTAAATCATAAGGTTTTTTAAAAACCTATTTAGAGGCTAAAAATTTCACCCATGCCGGGATTCGAACCCGCAACCTCTGGCTATCCGTACCAGCGCTCTACCAATTGAGCCAATGGGCGACTCACGGCATCAGTGAAATTTCGAACCTCTTTACAATATTCTCTGTATTACGTACAGGCAGCGACATCTGACTTAAGCAAATTGCATTACTTACAGCCCCGACTACCTACTTTGCAGTTAGGTTTAACATCGGAACGATATCACTGTACTCACATGATTACACTATTTTTATTTTTAATGCACTAACCCGTGCTAAGGAACAAATTTAAAAACCTATTTAGAGGCTAAAAAATTCACCCATGCATGAATCCCGGCATGGGTAAAATTTTTAGCCTCTAAATAGGTTTTTAAATTTGTTCCTTAGCACGGGATTTTAAGGTTATAAAATCCCGGGATATAAGGTTTTTTATTTGCCTTTAATTTAATTTAAATAAAATTCTTCAAACTGAAGCCGATATGAAAGCAGATTCAGTAACATTTAAGAAGTGGTGCAAGTATATCTGTCTTCACCGACTAAATCCTCCTAACTAGGAAAGGCTTACGCTAGGAGTAAAAACAATTTATTAAAACTACTGTCTACAACTTAGGACCGAAAAAGTACAAAAAACAGGCACTTCGGGCTACAGGCAGTATAGGGTTCAGTAAGCAGAGAGAATTTTTTCCGCTTTGCAGAACTAACAAACTCATCAACGTAATTTACAATGGAATTCAAAAGAGTTATCCTCTATAATACTCATTGAATTGTCAAGCCTAGTTAGCCGTGAAATTTTTTCATGAAACACAGCACTTTCTGCATGAAGCGCTCGTGGACTAGTCGAACCGAGTGATTGCGAATCAATCATTTGAGTTAAGCAACAACAGGCGCGGTCAGGTGGAGGATGGGATACCGAGGCATTTTTCCGGGCCGTCCTTCGCAAGGCACGTTAAGCCGTTGGTGCCGGCTGTCATGTAATGGCAGTCGTTAAACCATGTCAGAGGCCTTATGGGCGGCTTGATAACTTCTGACAGGAAGGCTTGCCACTGTCTTACAATCCTCCACCACCCTGGACTTGACCCCTATGGTGGGGTATGGCCTAACCTTTCCGCGATGCAGGAAGGGACCCGTGCCTCAGCAGTGGAGACATACAAGGGTTGATATTGATATCAATCCACAGCACTTCTCGACGAGGATATTCGGGACGACGTCGCGTGCGCAGTACTGATATTCCACCGCGAGGGATTCAAGTACTGGACTCAGTGGGAGACCCGGTGCAAGAACGATAATTTTATCACTAACGAGATTTACAAGTAAGTACCAATGCAATCAAACGAACTCGTCTCTTTCGTGCTCTCTATATTTCATTATCTCTTTCTCTTTCTCTCTTTCACATTGTTTGAGAGCGGTAGTAGAGTGGAGCGGTAGCATGGTGGCTTCTCAATCATGCCGGGATTCGAACCCGCTACCTCTGGCTATCCATGCCAGCGCTCTTTCCAACTGAGCTAATGGGCGACTCACCGGCATCAGTGAAATTTAGAACCTCTTTACAATATTCTAATATTGTCCTTAGCACAGGTTAGTGCATTAAAAAAAATAATGTACATTTGTACAGTTATAGAAGCTATACCTCGCCCTTACTGTGAAGGAAAATGTCGTGAGGAAACCTGAGTGTCTGAGGTGTTCAAAAAACTCAGCGCTTGAAATTTCCTATTCGCGGAGGGCACGCGTGCCCGTACGTCACACTTCACGGACCTGATCTTAGAGGGCGAGAAGGGACTCAATCACCACACGTGCCTTAGGCTCTCAGGTTTCCTCACGTTGTATTCCTTCACCGTTAGCGAGTGGTATTGTGCTACTACAACATCACAAGTTTAAGTAACTTTTAAAACAAAGTGGAATATGAGGCTGGTGTTCTACCGCTACGCTATATTATGTAGATAGATAGATAGATTGCTAGATTAGATGGATGGATGGATGGATGGATAGACGGACGGACGGACGGACGGACGGACGGACGGATGGATAGATGGATGGATAACACTTTATTGTACATAAAAAGAAATTACATCGGAACAAAATTAAATTAAAAGGAAATTACACAGATATTTCTTAACCTAAGAGTACAGACGGCGGTCTCATCACTTTAAGCAATGACTTTTTTTCTAAGTTATGAACTTTTGTAAAGTTATAGTATCAATAGATTGCTAGATTATATGGATGGATGGACGGACGGACGGACGGACGGACGGACGGACGGACGGACGGACGGATGAATGGACGGACGGACGGACGGACGGACGGACGGATGGATGGATGGATGGATAACACTTTATTGTACATAAAAAAGGAAATTGTCCTTAGCACGGGTAAGGCCCACTTGCGTCAGCCCGGGTTAGCTCATCTAACTCGAGTTAACCGGGTAAATCGATAATTTCCCATACGAAATGATACCTTTAACCGGTTAACTCCAGTAAAATGAGATAACCCGGGCTGACGCAAGTGGGCCTTAGTGCATTAAAAACAACGTAACCTATAAATGTCTTCAATGCCGTCCCACAGGTGTCCTGACCTGATGTCTCCAAGGTCCAGCCCAGTGAGGACCCTGAACCAGCCTCTTGTCCTGAGGAGACGGAGAATGTCCAAATCCGACTGGTGGAGTCGACCTGGAAACCATTGGGTCCCCTATAATTATTGATGGCTTCTATAAATTACATTGTTTGTTGTTGGATTTGGAGTTTTTGATTAAAGTCCCGAATTAGAAGAAGAAGAAGAGAGAAGGAGAAGAAGAAAAAACATTTATTATAGACACAGTACACACGCCACAATAACAAAACAAACTAAAAACATATTAAAACTGGAATATCAAAAACTAGTAAAAATTTACAACATGTAATAAACTCTGATAACCTGTTTAGAAGCTGTTTCAATTCTACAGCTTGAGCAATAATTTGAATTTTAAGATTTTGGATGATTTTTTGTAAGCACCACATATTCTTTTCTTAATTCCGGAATCACTTACCTGATTTTTTTCGGAAGAGTACAGAGTACCAGGTTTCAACCATGATTAAGTTGTTCGAATAAGACAGAAACTTGGTTGGACTCGTTCGACAAAAATTCAAATAGTCACGTGATTCCGGAATTAAGACAACTAAAGTAGTCACGTTATTCCGATTTTAAGAAACTCATTAAGGTCAAAAGACAAAAAAAAACGTAATTTTTATTTAAATACTTCATATCAAATGTATTTGAATATATAAATATTCAAATACATTTATAGCCATAACTTTCATTAGGCACTCAAAAAAAAAATTAATGGACATTACACAGATCTTGTTAGCCCCATACTAAGTACAACTACAACTCAATGACTTATGTTACAGGTGCTAACTCGACGATAGATTTAATAAAATAAATACATAGATAACATTCAAGGCCCGAGACATATTTAGAAAAGCTCGTTTCCTAGTTTGACCCGGCCGGGGATCGAACCCGAAACCTTCGGTTTTACAGTCAGCGTGCTAAACCGCTGCGCCACCAAGGTCGCCAAGAACAGATAATGTGTATAATAGTGGATGTGTGGGGAAAAGCAGAAGTCTAACATCTAATTCTACACGCCCTGAATACAAACAGGACGATTGCGACCTACCGCGGTAGGTTCCATTGAAGTGCTATTGACGACCTATTGTAATACGAATCGCATAACTACCGAGTTAAGGCCCAGGTGGCGCGGTACAAAGCCTGCCGGAGCCAGGCCCTTGTAGCGTAAAGTAGTCTTTAGTTGTTTAGAACGCGGCTGAGCACTCATCATCCACCTGCTATGTCGGAGGTACAGAGAAACGGCAAACAATCAACGGAATTCGTTATCTTCATCGTTGGCCTTTTATGCCCACTACAGGACATAGGTCCCCCTCATGGTTTTCCAAGCTTCACGATCTTGTGCCGTCCGCATACCTAACTCATTCCGGATATTATTCCGGATTTCTCTTATTTCCTCCACACAGGGTACCAATACTAGAGAGGGGCTCAAAGTTGCACATAGTGACGTTACGGTTTGAACTTAGTAGGCTAAAAATTTCACCCATGCCGGGATTAAGCCTCTAAATAGGTTTTTAAATTTGTTCCTTTGCACGGGTTAGTGCATTAAAAATAAAAATAGTATAATCATGTAACAGTGATATCGTTCCGATGTTAAACCTAACTGCAAAGTTGGTAGTCGGGGCTATAAGTAATGCAATTTGCTTAAGTCAGATGTCGCTGCCTGTACGTAATACAGAGAATAGTGTAAAGAGGTTCGAAATTTCACTGATGCCGTGAGTCGCCCATTGGCTCAACTGGTAGAGCGCTGGCACGGATAGCCAGAGGTTGCGGGTTCGAATCCCGGCATGGGTGAAATTTTTAGCCTCTAAATAGGTTTTTAAATTAGTAGGCTACTAATTCTAATATCACGGAATCACCTTTTTGTAATTTCAGTTATTTTTAGGCTTAGTCTGAAACCCTGTATGAACTAAGAATCAAATAAATGAATAAAGTGTTATTATCATCGTCGCCGCTACTCATACATCTTCATCGTGTTTTATTTTGGTGTTATGTTTATTTCTGTTATAAAAGAAATAAATGTTTATCACTTTCATACGATATCAACCCTTGCATGTCCAAGGGAGCCAAGTTCGGGTTGCTGGAGGATTGCAAGACAGTGGCGGACCTTGCAGTCAGAAGTTATTAAGCCGCGCATATGGCATCTGACATGGCTTAACGACTGCCATTACATGACAGCCGTCACCAACGGCTTAACGGCTTCGTAAGCGCTCGAAGCATTTACCTTGTAGGATTGGATCCGATCCTAGAAGGTAAATGTGCTGCTCCAATCCAATTAGATCCATCGCGAGAAGGTGAATGTGTCGTCCAATCCGATTGGATCCAATACTAGAAGGTGAACGTGTAGCTCCGATGCAATTGGGTTCATACTGAGAAGCGAAATGTGCAGCTCCATTCCGAGAAGATGAAAGTGTGTATCCAATCTGATTGGATCCAATCCAAGAAATTAAAGGCGTAGGTCAATCATATCGGAGCTTCTCTATACAGCAGCGTCGAGTACCAACCCAGAGCCGGGCATAAAATGCAGAATGACACTTCAGTGTTCTCCTCGGTTGCATATTGCGCTTTTTGCAAAGCGCGCGAGCAAAAAACCTTGCCTGCCACTTTAGTTGCTATCCCGACGCAATAAGAATCAAAGTACCACTACGGGATGCTATACTGGGATTTTGGGTTTCAGATAAGACCCTGCGCGTGGGCGATTGCAATGTGCCAAATTGACGCACTGAAGGAGGTATTGTTATTAAAAGTTTGGGCAATCCTCTAGTATACTATACAAGTTCTGTTATTCATCTCTTTTAAGTTAATCTTACCTTCACCACAAATACGGTATTATTATTTATTTATTTCCATGTTTTAACTCCTAATACATAGGATCAAAAACATAAAATTTTTGCCAATTTGCGATAGTATGACTAACAAAGGTTCTAGAGGTACATAACAAATTATTAAAAGAACAGTGTAATAGTATGAAAAAAGGAAGGGAAACATAATAAATATGCTAAAAGCACTTGAAAACTTTAAAATACGGTAATATTTACAGTTAAGTTATTTTATCGTAGTAGTGCCAATAGTAATGGTGACAGAATTTTTTAAATGCCATGAAATTTTTTTTATTCGCTACAAGGTCCTCATAATAAACAGGACCAGCCCTGCCATTCAGGTTGCAGTAAATATGTGAAAGCATAGTGTAACGCCTCTCATCCCACAATGGACACTCCCAAAGGATGTGGTGTGCCGTCTGTTCAGTCTCCGAGCATTTGCAGTACGGACTCTCCACCAGTTGCAAACTGTGCAATTTACCCTTAAAGTTGCCATGACCGGTGAGGAACTGCGATACCTGGTGGTCAATTTCCATCCAGCATGCTTTTAGTCTATCTAGTCACAAATACGGCAGGTGACAAATGGTTTATTTAAAATCTATATACACACGCAAAACACGTGTGATTACCTCCTCCAGATTAATTAAATACGCCATCCGACCAGGTGGCATGACGATCTGCGAAAAACTGCCGGAATATGCTGGATGCGGCAATTTGAAGACAAGGCGCTATGGCGCTCATTAAGGGAGCGCTATGTCCAGCAGTGGACTACATAGTATAGCTTGAAGAAGAAGAAGAACTATATGAAGCGCTGAGGCATGTAAACACCTCATTCAGGTTTCCTCATGATGTTTTTCTTCACAATAAGCGTGTAGAATTGCTGCTACAAATTATAGAAATACGTAACTTTGAAAGCAAACAATGTCTTACGACATGCCCGCACTGAGTATCAAACCTGGTCTCTCGCTTCTGAGCCCATTGTTATACTCAGTAAGCTACCACATGCTTCCTTAAACCTTTTTTTTACTAGTATACTTTTACCTTGTGTGAATTAAACAAAAACAACAGTTATTATTCATTTTTTATTTCATTATAAAGTTAGTAGAACATAATTATGTAAGTACTAAGAAAAACTCTTCCACACCGATGGAATATAGGTTCTAAATGCAATACTTCTATGCAATGACGTACTTGCGGTTTCGTAGAATAATCTTGTTCTTTTGCATTTAAAAAATACCAAAACACCCCAAACCAAAATATTCAGCTGAGGTTCTCAAAATTACATCATCGTCATTAACCATTTCACTGCTGGACAAAGGCCTCCCTCATGGACTTCCAAGCTTCGCGGTCTTGCGCCGTGTTTACAAAATTATATATTTAAAAACCTATTTAGAGGCTAAAAATTTCACCCATGCCGGGATTCGAACCCGCAACCTCTGGCTATCCGTACCAGCGCTCTACCAATTGAGCCAATGGGCGACTCACGGCATCAGTGAAATTTCGAACCTCTTTACAATATTCTCTGTATTACGTACAGGCAGCGACATCTGACTTAAGCAAATTGCATTACTTACAGCCCCGACTACCTACTTTGCAGTTAGGTTTAACATCGGAACGATATCACTGTACCCACTTGATTACACTATTTTTATTTTTAATGCACTAACCCGTGCTAAGGAACAAATTTAAAAACCCATTTAGAGGCTAAAAATTTCACCCATGCCGGGATTCGAACCCGCAACCTCTAGCTATCCGTACCAGCGCTCTACCAATTGAGCCAATGGGCGACTCACGGCATCAGTGAAATTTCGAACCTCTTTACAATATTCTCTGTATTACGTACAGGCAGCGACATCTGACTTAAGCAAATTGCATTACTTACAGCCCCGACTACCTACTTTGCAGTTAGGTTTAACATCGGAACGATATCACTGTACCCACATGATTACACTATTTTTATTTTTAATGCACTAACCCGTGCTAAGGAACAAATTTAAAAACCTATTTAGAGAAATTTCACTCATGCCGTGAGTCGCCCATTGGCTCAATTGGTAGAGCGCTGGTACGGATAGCCAGAGGTTGCGGGTTCGAATCCCGGCATGGGTGAAATTTTTAGCCTCTAAATAGGTTTTTAAATTTGTTCCTTAGCACGGGTTAGTGCATTAAAAATAAAAATAGTGTAATCATGTGGGTACAGTGATATCGTTCCGATGTTAAACCTAACTGCAAAGTAGGTAGTCGGGGCTGTAAGTAATGCAATTTGCTTAAGTCAGATGTCGCTGCCTGTACGTAATACAGAGAATATTGTAAAGAGGTTCGAAATTTCACTGATGCCGTGAGTCGCCCATTGGCTCAATTGGTAGAGCGCTGGTACGGATAGCCAGAGGTTGCGGGTTCGAATCCCGGCATGGGTGAAATTTTTAGCCTCTAAATAGGTTTTTAAATTTGTTCCTTAGCACGGGTTAGTGCATTAAAAATAAAAATAGTGTAATCATGTGGGTACAGTGATATCGTTCCGATGTTAAACCTAACTGCAAAGTAGGTAGTCGGGGCTGTAAGTAATGCAATTTGCTTAAGTCAGATGTCGCTGCCTGTACGTAATACAGAGAATATTGTAAAGAGGTTCGAAATTTCACTGATGCCGTGAGTCGCCCATTGGCTCAATTGGTAGAGCGCTGGTACGGATAGCCAGAGGTTGCGGGTTCGAATCCCGGCATGGGTGAAATTTTTAGCCTCTAAATAGGTTTTTAAATTTGTTCCTTAGCACGGGTTAGTGCATTAAAAATAAAAATAGTGTAATCATGTGGGTACAGTGATATCGTTCCGATGTTAAACCTAACTGCAAAGTAGGTAGTCGGGGCTGTAAGTAATGCAATTTGCTTAAGTCAGATGTCGCTGCCTGTACGTAATACAGAGAATATTGTAAAGAGGTTCGAAATTTCACTGATGCCGTGAGTCGCCCATTGGCTCAATTGGTAGAGCGCTGGTACGGATAGCTAGAGGTTGCGGGTTCGAATCCCGGCATGGGTGAAATTTTTAGCCTCTAAATAGGTTTTTAAATTTGTTCCTTAGCACGGGTTAGTGCATTAAAAATAAAAATAGTGTAATCATGTGGGTACAGTGATATCGTTCCGATGTTAAACCTAACTGCAAAGTAGGTAGTCGGGGCTGTAAGTAATGCAATTTGCTTAAGTCAGATGTCGCTGCCTGTACGTAATACAGAGAATATTGTAAAGAGGTTCGAAATTTCACTGATGCCGTGAGTCGCCCATTGGCTCAATTGGTAGAGCGCTGGTACGGATAGCCAGAGGTTGCGGGTTCGAATCCCGGCATGGGTGAAATTTTTAGCCTCTAAATAGGTTTTTAAATTTGTTCCTTAGCACGGGTTAGTGCATTAAAAATAAAAATAGTGTAAAAATTATATATTTTATGGAAAAAAAACAAAAAAACTTTTTTATAAGTCTATGACCATTTTGTCAGTCCGACAGTCCGACAGTCCACCTCCAATTGGTAAACACTATATAGGAAGAAAACATGCATTCGTTATACTCACAGTCCGTATTATCATGGGGCCAGTTATTAAAACTGCAAAGTGCAGGGTAATCAAACACTAGGAGCAGCGAGAAGAAAAGAGCATATCATGTCGTATGGAGCGGAATATGCAAGAGTTTCTACGTGAAGAACGCTTAAGTTCATTCGCCTAATTGTGGTGTGATTTCAAAAAACTATAATATTTATTTGACGACACAAGACTCAAAAACATAAAATCAGGCAACAAAATACAAGTCAACAGAAAACATAATTATTATTAGCCAAAATGCAGGTAGCGAAAAAAAATATAAAGAACACGAAAGAGCAATACATAGTTATAACAATACATCATCATCAACCCATTATGTCCCCACCGAGGGGCACCGGTCTCTTACCTGAGGAAGGTATAGGCCATACAACACCACGGAGGCTAAGTCCGGATTGGTGGAGGCTTGCAAGACTAGCGGCTGGTCTTACTGTAAGAAGTTTTCAAGCCGCCCTAAGGCCTCTTGACTTGGCTTAACGACTGCCATCAGCTGGCAGCAGCCGGCACCAACTGCTTAACGTGCCTTGCGAAGCACGGAACCGCTCGGAAAATTACCAACTAGCGTTAGTCATAAACTCGAGCGGTGGTAGCGAAGCGGTGTAGAACGCTGGCTTCTTAATCGGGAGGTCGTGGGTTCGAACCCTGGCATGTACCAATGACTTTGTTTTCTAAGTTATGTACATTTGTGAAATTATAGTAGCAATACTACTAGCTGACGGTGAAGGAAAACATCGTAAGAAAACCCTAGTGTCTGAGGTGTTAGCGTACCTCAGCGCTTGCTACGTACAATGGCCCAACTATGAGGCTAAGTGCGGAAATCTCAGGTCTAACTAACTAGTCATAGACTGTCACCCATCCATGCACTGAACGCGCCATATGTTACTTAACCTTCGTGATCGTTTAAGATCACTCAAGCAGCTGGAGCTACGAGAGATTCATAACAATACATAATTATGAAATATGAAAGTTTGTATTGAGTCCATAAAATGGGCCCAACTCGGCATAATGTTGCAACAGAGAGATCAGTTGCATCTAATACAAGGTAGATTGGTCTACCCATATCCACTGACCGCCGCGCGGCTCGTGGCAGGCAGTTAGTTTCTGCCCTGGTCCACCTGCCGTCTTCCCGCCTCGCCAGGTGCCCCAATTATCGCCACTTCACACTTAGTCACCAAAATCATCGAACTTCGTGCGATGTAAGTAAATTTTAAAATTCTTGGTCTTTTTTCAATTCAATTAAATTCATTTATTTGTTAGAATGTTGTAGTATATCCATAACATTCTTTAGGATCGCACATCCTGTCAGTCTTGACATGCAACACTTATAGACTATACCGTGAGACTTCTTCTTCTTCTTCTTCAGGCTTAGTCCACTGCTGGACATAGCCCTCCCCTAATGAGCGCAAGGTTGTGCCATCATTGGGGGGTACTGCCCATAATCCCCACGCTGGGCATGCGGGTTGGGTATCGCAGTTTGGTGGAATTGTACTGCAGGGGGGCGCTGCTGCCCAACCCCCAGTTTGTGTCCCTTAGTCGTCTTTTACGACACCCGCGTGAGACTGTATTAATTTATTTGTAATACTATGTTATTTAGGGCCTTTTGATCGGTATGATGAAGATACAGGGTAATTTTTTTCTCGGGTTCAATTCAAAATTAAGTATTAATTAAGTATTTATTTCAAAATCAATAAATGCTGTTTAAATTACTTTTTAAAGTGATATAATGTCTTCTAATGATAATTTAATGCTAAAATTCTTGGTCTTCCTTTCATTTTTGATATGTTGTTTACCAAAAGATAATTTTTATGATTAAGCCCTTCGATCGGTGTGATAAAGATATCAGAGTATTTTTTTTGTGCAGTTCAGTTCCCGGTTCAACCATGTAAATATTTATAAATCTACGAATGCAGTTTAAATTGCTTTTTATATTCAAATAATGTCTTGTAATGAAAATGTTCCATCTTGAATATTCAAGGTACTTTTTGTCCATGCGGCATACCCGTAGGATGCCTTGTGTATTTCAAAAGCACACCTCATTGCATCGCACGATGAACAAAGCTCCAAAAAACAATGCACGCTCATTCCCGGCAGCTCGCGGTCTGCACTTCGTACTGTTTACACGAGAGAACTGAGCACTTCCAGGAGTGTGCTACAGTTTACTCAGGGTGAACTGCACGTTGGTTTGAAAAATCCACTTGAGTTTTGGCTCTGGGTCGATAGCACAGACTTATTACCGGGCATAAGCCCGTCAAATGCCAAAACGGTAAGATTTCGACTTCGTTATCGTTATCAACCCTTATATGTCCCCACTGCTGGGGCACGGGTCTCTTTCTGCATCGCAGGAAGGTTAGACCATACTCCACCACGGAGGTCAAGTCCGGGTTGTTGGTGCATTGTAAGATAGTAGCAGGCCTTACTGTCAGAAGTTATCAAGCCGCCCGTGAGGCCTCTGAAATGGCTTAATGACTGCCATTACAGGACAGCCGGTACCAACGCCTTTAAAAAAAGTAAATATTAATATAAATAAATATTAAGTTTTCGACAGGACAAATTTCTCTCTCTCTTTCTGCAAATGTTTAGCAAAAGATCCGGGCCAATTTAATATAATGCAAAATAGTTATAGTATTACTTAATAACGCATTTTTGTTCATCATAAGTTCTAATGGATATACTAGATCTTTTTATAACCTATGTATAAGAATCTAGGAAATTATGGCAGTTTTGCCAACAACGGCCGTTTTTGCGGAAATATTAACATAACATTTACATGAAGCAATGTACGTGCCTGCACATACATTGCTTCTGGCACCACACTAGAGCCAGAAACAGTGACATCACCAAAATGTAAACATCCAAGATCTGGCGTTTTTTTTTGTGCCAGCCGGGGTTCGAACCTGCGTCCTCTCCGCTGATGCGCTACCGCTACGCCACGTCTATCGAAATTGATTAAAATCCTAGGTTGTTGATAGGCTGCATGTTTTAAAAAATAGTAGTCACAGTTGTTAAGATTAACGATGTTCACGTTTTGAAAATATGCATTATTGAACACGTTATGATTTCTATTTAATTGATGAGCCCATTTAGTAACACGGAGCCCCTTAAACTAGATTTACAACGCGACAGTAAAGGATGGAACGAAACATTCCTTTAATATCAAATAAGTTAAATGTTTCGATTCGATTCACTTCATCAAAAGCTATGTGCAATTCAGCCTTAGCATCAGGACGATTTCATGCTACGGGTCTCGTAAGTACGTTTTAACAGAATATTAAACGTAGCATGGAGTTGAGCAATTGAGAAAAATGTGCAAACTTTGCGCGTTGCAACTTTTTCAAAATAAGGCTTTATAAGACGTTTCATTTACCTCGGATTTTAGTTTGATTTTTTTATGATCTTACTCTATATACCATCCTGACAGCTTAATCGGCCTAGCCCACAGGAAAGACTAGTCAATACGTGCGGAGCCAACCAAGCCGCGGGTTTCCTCACGATGTTTTCCTTCACGGTTAGCGTGTGGCATTGCGACTACAAATTGGGCAAGCCTACACCATCTATAAAAACCATGTCCTAGGCACTACAGCATCGGAGTGGTCCCTTCACTCATCTATTATTATTATTAATACTTTATTGCACCATAAAATTGTACAATGCGGCGAACTTAATGCCATAAGCATTTTCTACCAGTCAACCGCAGGAGGTAGAACGAAAACTTGGCAGGCGTGCAAAAAAAACAAGGAAAAAGACAACCTTCCACATTATTATATACTTACACATATAATACACTAAACGTTTATATTAAAATAATAGTATATATATATATATATATATATATATATATATATATATATATATATATACTATATATATATATCTCTACATCTAGTCTGAGTGAAGATGCCACTGGACGCTGTATAAATCATCTCATTACGTAGATGCAAAAAGGCCAATACTTTACTCTATATATCTATAGACTCACAAGCGAGATACCCAGGTTCAATCCCCAGAGCGGTCATGTACCCATTACTTTATTTAATTTCAAAGTTACGTACATTTGCAAATTTGCAGTCGCAATACCACACGCTAACGGCGAAGGGTCCGCACGTATTACATATTTCCTGTGGGCTAGGCCGACTAACCTGTCCGGATGGTATAGGTGCTGGGCAAACCTACACCATCTAAAAACATGTCCCAGACACTGCAGCATCCGAGTGGTCCCTCCACCCATCTAGTATGTCTGAAGATGCCACTGGACGCTGTGTAAATGATCTCATTACGTAGATGCATAGGTCATATAAAATAATTACGTGTTTTTGGGTCAGAATACACAGTTATAATATAAATAACAATACAGAACAGAAATAAAATAAAAGGTTTTTTTAAAGTGTGTAAATATTCCACTGCCTGGCACTGGACTTCTCGCAGAAATAACTACATTATATTAAGTTGTCTTTTTATTTAAATTTTAGGTCCTGAAATTTTTTCATCGCTTAGCAAACAATAGCTTAAGACGAATTTTTGCGGCTGTCGACATTTCAATGCCATTGGGAACGCAGACTTTAGGCGTGATCAACCTATAAAATTCAAGTATTCAGACTAACCAAAGTCCGTTATTCGAAAAATTGTAACACCGCACAAATAGTTTTTCCATGAAACACCTAAGAAACTGTTTCCCAAATTAAGTTTTAAGCATTAAGTCCACCGTTTATTATGTTACATTATCCGTACATTATCTTTTGTGCAATAAATAATTTATAATAATTAAACTTAAATTTCATAGGTTCATCGTTTTTAAGCTTGAAATGTGCAATCCAAATGTCATTCAAACAAATGCCAAAATGGTAAGATTTTGACTTCGTTATCGTTATCGTTATCAACCCTCATATGTCCCCACTACTGGGGCATGGGTCTCTTCCTGCATCGCTGAAAGGTTAGACCATACTCCACCACGGAGGCCAAGTTCGGGTTGGAGGAGGATTGTAAGACAGTGGCGGGCTTTACTGTCATAAGGCCTCTGACATGGCTTAACGACTGCCATTACATGACAGCCGGCACCAACGGCTTAACGTGCCTTGCGAAGCACGGAAGATTTCGACTTAAATAAGGTCAATTGGCTACTTCGGTGGTGCTAGATCACGTTTAACTTAACACATTTACGCTCCTGTAATGATTGAGGAACCGGTGGTTAGATCCGTATGTAACAAATGTGCTTCCATAAGATCACAAGGGTAGAATTAATGATAACAGTTCAACATATCTCAATAGATTTTTATTGGTTCTATTACGATTAATATACAGGATATATGCCGCGCCGTCATCCCGGCCGCCGAAATTGCGAGTAGATCGGCGTGACCGCTAGAACGTCGCCCGAGATTTTGACGGGCCGATGTGCCGGCAATACAAAACACGTATGAACTTGTCCATACACTGCCGTCGCCATCGCACCGTACACGAGCTCAGTTATTATTTTGTCTGTCATCAATTATATCATTGTAATAAAAATGGCCAAAAAATTAAAATACGATATTTATAAATTAATAGAAGGTATAGAAAGTAAAGAATGTTTGGAACAGTTGGAACAAACTAAACCATCGCCGTCACGTCACGGTGGTCGCGGTGGACCAACGATCGCCGTCACGTCATATTAAACTCGGCCCGAAATAATCTCGTTCTCGGTGACGTGACGGTGACGGCGGCGGTGGACAAACAGCCTTACTTATGATAAAAGTTGTTGGTTGACTAGTAAAAACCCCCATTTCCTGATGTATCTGGGGGATTTGTGACGCCTTGTATGACCATAGCGAGTTTAGAAACCTTGTAGACTTTTAGTCCGGATTTACTTACGGGTGTTGTTATATCGGAAAAGTCCGACCAGGTTTCGCTCCAATTCGCAGAGCTTAATCATGGTGAGCAGAGACGGAGCTCGCGTCGTCGGTTGCTTGTCTCACACTGAGACTAAAAGTCTACAATGTGTTGTGCTTACGAAAGTTTTAGTTTAGAAACCTATTTAGAAGCTTAAAATTCCACCCATGCCGGGACTCGAACCCGCGACCTCTGGCTAACCGTGCCAGCGCTCTCCCAACTGAGCAAATGGGCGGCTCAGTTGGGAGAGCCAGAGGCATGGGTGGAATTTTTAGCCTCTAAATAGGTTTTTAAAACTGTCCTTAGCACGGTTTAATGCATTAAAAAGAATATAATAGCGATTTTAGATTATAATCTACTGTTCTTCGTCAAGAAAAGACATCATCAGTGTAAAGAACGACATTCCGGTTTTCAGGAACTGAAATAAACAAGAATTGAATTAAACGAAAGTAAAATGTGAAAATCGGCCAAGTGTCTGCATGGCCACGTGTAATGCAGGGTTCAGTAGAAGAAAGAACTTATTGGGCCAATTTCTGAATTGAGAATTTTGCTAAATAAATAGTTAACTGTAGTTCCCCTATCTGCGAATTTTCCGGAAAATAGCGTGACAGAACGTTACTTATGTACTTACGTAATGAAATTTTCAATTCATATACCGGCCCATTATATACTTTAAGAAACTAACAACTTCATTAAAGTGACTTTCAAGTGAGTTTGTATGAAGTTTTCCTTTTACAGGTTGGTTGCCTATTACTCATTAACTTGTAAAGCCTACTTCACGTTTCTATAATCAACCTTTAAACCAGAAGAGAGGGGGATGCCCTCTCTCCTCGGTAAACGGTTGAGAGAGAGAGTGTGGGCTTAATCACCAGGCGTGCCCACCGCGTATTGGCGATTTCAAGCGCTGACGTCTGTGAACACCTCAGACACTTTCAGGTTTCTTCAAGATGTTTTCCTTCCCAGTTAAACGTGAAAACTATTATTTTATTTTCTAGTAAGTGTCAATTACAGCAAGTAAAAAAATACAGCAAGACGGATGTCAGAAGTAATAGCAGCCTTATAAATCCACTGAAAGGCACAGAGTGAGAAAGATACTAAGAAAGACAGAGACAGAACATGACCTAGGGCAGCTGACCGTGTGTTGACATTCACACTTACCCAAGTAAAAGTGGGCAGGGACAGGGTGAGAGAGCCGAAGATGTAAATGGGCATCCCTTGGCTGGCGGCCATGTTGAATATCCTCAAATGATCCTTATGCTTCTTGTCGTAGATATAGAACCGCTCGAATATTGTCATTTCCAGCGTCTTGCACTGGAAATCGAGAGGCATGTCGGCAAATTTCACGAAAACTAAACTACATACTAGTGATTATACTATTTTTATTTTTAATGCACTAACCCGTGCTAAGGACAAATTTAAAAACCTATTTAGAGGCTAAAAATTTCACCCATGCCGGGATTCGAACCCGCAACCTCTGGCTATCTGGCTCAATTGGTAGAGCCCTGGCACGGATAGCCAGAGGTTGCGGGTTCGAATCCCGGCATGGGTGAAATTTTTAGCCTCTAAATAGGTTTTTAAAGTAAGTGATGTAGAGAATGTGGGCTACGTATTTATTCACCATCATCATCAACCCATTTGCCCCCACCGAGGAGCACGGGTCTCTTCTCTGAGGAAGGTATAGGCCACACTCCACCACGGGGGCCAAGTCTAGATTGGTGGACGCTTGCAAAACTAGTGGCTGGTCTTACTGTCAGAAGTTTTCAAGCCGCCCTAAGGCCTCTGACTTGACTTAACGACTGCCATCTATCGACAGCAGCCGGCATCAACTGTTTAACGTGCCTTGCTAAGCACGGAACTGCTCGGAAAAATGCCACTAGCGTTAATCATAGACGGTTAACCCATCCATGCACTGCACGCGCCCTGTGATGCTTAACCTTCGTGATGGTTTAATGGCTGCCTGAGTGATCAGCCGAGGCTACGAGCGACAATGTATTTATTAACTGTTAATATTATTGATAAGTTGCACGAATATTTTTTGAGCATTTATTTGTTACTTCAATTAATCCTATACTAATATTATAAATAAGTACCGGAAGAAATTACATGAAACTTAGCAAACATATAGAAAAGGATCTGAATTGAGACAAAAGATGCCCAGTAATGCGTTCCAGCAGGAATAAAAAAATATTGTTACTGTAACAAATTATTTATTTATTACGTTGTAATGGTAAAAATAATAAAATAAAATAATAAAAGTAATGGTATAAACAGATTCTGTAGCGGTACGAAATTTGCCGGGACAGCAAGTAAATAATAAAACGACGAAAGTATCAAAAGACGGTTCAACTCTTGTTACTCTGCACGTGAATAACTTACCTCATTCTGAATCTGTTGTCCCAGAAAACAGAACAGGAAAACCACCATGATGAAACAAAACTCGTGGGTGTAGTACTTGAACACCGCTGGCGCTAGTTTGTTCTGAAATCAGCGATTACTTGGAAATTCGATATCAACCCTTGTATAAGCCCACTGCTAGGGCACGGGTCTTTTTCTGCATCGCAGGAAGGTTATACACCACCACAGTGGCCAAGTCCGGGTTGGTAGAGGATTGTAAGACAGTGGCGGGCCTTACTGTCAGAAGTTACCAAGCCCCATACCTGAGCCAAATTCCATAACGAATGGCGATAAACAAACCGTTGCTAGGCAACGACTTGTTTACACCTTAACATCTGTTAACAACCTTTTCTAGAAATCGTTTTCATACAAATAATAATCGTTCCTCCTACTAATGTAAAATGCTTATTTATGTTTAAATGTTTATGATTTTATAGTGAAAGGCTTAACCGATTTGAATATGACATATGACAACACTGAAATATGAAATTTGAAACACAGATTTAACAAACATGTACGCGAGCCATGCCGCATGATTTTCCTAATAGAATTAAGCGCGTTTAAGCAAAAAACATACAAACTCTTCAACTTTATAATGTTAATAAGTACCTATAGATGCTACTATGAAAATGAGTAGATTGGGACCTACTGCAAATAATGCAATAAAAGAAAGTTCTTTGTATATATTTTTATTCATATGTTCACACTAATCATCAGTCACTGGCCAAAGAGGAGGATGAATTTGTGTCTCCGGAGACTTGAATTATAAATTCATCAATGACATTATCCATTACACCATCAAATTCGGCGTTTTCTTCTTTTCTTTAATTAAGTGTTCAATACAACGTTGCCATGCTGCTGGAGTAATTTTACTTATTGCCTCACCTAACAGGACCTTTATTTAGTTCAGCCATTTAAAACGTTTTATTTTTGGCAGCAACATGGCCTTTTACTTGCCCCCATATGATTTCTATCGGATTTAATTCACAATGATATGGGGGCAATCTATATTTTTGTCTTGTGCCATTTTGTCACACATATATGCTATATACTTATGCCATATACACGTATTGACAAACGACTAAATTTCACTTGTTGCCATAAACTAAATTTCCCAAAATGTTTGTCACGCCTGAATTTCATTCATGTTTCTTTTTCTGTAGGGCTGTCGCGTAAAATTAATGTCAATTTTTTTGTAGATTTTCGAAATAACAAGGTAATATGCATGTTATTTGAGTGATTCTAGTTATATATGCTGCAATAGGAATTGTTATTAAATAGTTAGCAAGTAAAAGGCTATAATCATTACACTATTTTTATTTTTAATGCACTAACCCGTGCTAAGGAACAAATTTAAAAACCTATTTAGAGGCTAAAAATTTTCACCCATGCCGGGATTCGAACCCGCAACCTCTGGCTATCCGTACCAGCGCTCTACGAATTGAGCCAATGGGCGACTCACGGCATCAGTGAAACTTCGTAAAGAGGTTCGAAGTTTCACTGATGCCGTGAGTCGCCCATTGGCTCAATTGGTAGAGCGCTGGTACGGATAGCCAGAGGTTGCGGGTTCGAATCCCGGCATGGGTGAAAATTTTTAGCCTCTAAATAGGTTTTTTTTTAAGGCTTTAATCATGTAAACAATAGAAGATTTGTAAAACGTGAGTTGTGATAACCCTAAATTGGTTTGTTTACCTCTATTCTTTATTGAGTTTGGCAGAACTGTAGTTATATTTGTAAAAATGCAATCGTTATGTTATTTAGCTGTATGCACGTGTCTCGGTGTTAAAGTTTGATTTAAGCGTTTATTTTCTGTTATTTATTATTTGTAATTATGTCCGTAACACTGTTTTATTTGAATATTGAATGTTAACGAATGAAATTAATAAATAAATACTCCATTGAATGATCACAGATTTTTTTTTTAACTTACAGACACTGCAATTTTAACAGAGCAAACGCACACGAGCATTATTGCCACCATTATTAGGGTCAAATAGAATAACCGGCAGATTCTGTTTAAACGATTGTTGAAGCTGAAACAAAAATCACAATTATTGGTCTTATTACAACATACTTACGTCGTAGAAATTTACAGAGAGAGAGAGAGAGATAGTATGTAACCTAATAAACACCTTTCGAAATTGTTTCATCAGTGTTCATTAAGCTATAATATGTTCGCTGCATGTACCTATACACATAGGTTTCGGGTATTTTTCAGCGAGTAAAATTAAACACAACCTCATGCCTGTATCCCGGAGGGGTAGGTTATAATGACGCAGAATGGTTATGACGCAGAACGTTTATCACGTTTATAACGTCCCTCCCAGAATGGTTATACTCAGAACTTCAAAATGATATAATGCCTGACACACTGAGTCAGAATGTCAGTGCATCGCATCTGCCATTGGAAGTTAGAATGGTTATACTCACGATTTCAAACTGATACAATGATTGACACACTGAGTCAGAATGTCAGTGCCTCGCATCTGCCATTGGACGTCCCTCCCAGAATAGTTATACTCACGACTTCAAACCGACATAATACTTGACACACTGCAGCCTTATTCCAAAACGCGGTCTAAATTTAGTGCTGGGATTGTTACCAGGTTTAAACCATAGACCAAGTAAAATGTTATTACAAAACGAAGTTTATCGATACGTCAAGGACTATCTATGGTACTAAAGTTAAACTTCTGATACCCCTAGTTTATCTATGGACTAACCTCCAAGTTGACGTTTGAATTTGTTTGGTTTTGTGTGTGTGATAGATTGCAATAAATAATTGATATTACAGTGCGTTCACATTAACTTGACGCGTGAGAGAATTGGTAACAAGGACATAACATGTGAATTAGCTTTTGGACCTAATCGGAAGATGGTAAAACAAGCCCTCAATCCTTTTATTTTCCCCAAGTAATGGGAATGATTTCTTATTTAACATGGTAAAAGTAAACATCTCAGTGCTACCAATTCTCTCACGCGTCAAGTTAATGTGAACGCACAATATGGACGCCACTGATATGATGGATTTCGATGATTTGGACGATTAGGCCATGATTTGGACTTCGTCATCGTGTGAATCCCTTCAAATTAAGTGACGAAGATTTTCGATACAAATATAGGTTCACGTTTTTCTTCAAATGTTCCATTTTATTAATATAATAATCAACAACGAAACCGCCCAAAGTTTAAAAATTAATAATACCTATTCCCAGTATGAAACTATCAGATCATTTTTGACGTCTCGGATTGGCGCGCGCGCTCGAATATTTCACTCCATTTCACACGAGAGTAGCCATTTGATTATAAAAACGCTTCAATAACAATATAATAATTAATAGTGCTCATTTTAGTTAGATTGGAACCTAAACAAAGAACAATTTAAGATGTATAGGTATTTTAAACGCAATAATGAATATTTTTGCGTTTATTGAATGAGCAGCATTGAATGAACGTTGAATGAACGAATCAGTGAATATTATTTGAACCATGGCTGATCTCTGGTTTAACTGATCCTCGAATAGTCTTCTATTTGTAATAACGACACACATTTGATCTGGGTCTAACTTTGATACCGTAACAATCCTAGATCTTTTAGTCTTGGTTTAAACCAGGACTTATTCAGGTTTTTATAATAAGTACGACTGAGTCAGAATGTCAGCACCATTGGACGTCCCTCCCAGATTGGTTATAGTCACGACTTCAAACTGATATAATGGCTGACACACTGAGCCAGAATGTCAGTGCATTGCATCTGCCATTGGACGTTAGAATGGTTATACTCACGACTTCAATCTGATATAATTCTTGACACACTCCGCCTTATTATAAAAACCTGAATAAGTCCTGGTTTAAACCAAGACTAAAAGATCTAGGATTGTTACGGTATCAAAGTTAGACCCAGATCAAATGTGTGTCGTTATTACAAATAGAAGACTATTCGAGGATCTGTTAAACCAGAGATCAGCCATGGTTCAAATAATATTCACTGATTCGTTCATTCAGCTTTCATTCAATGCTGCGTTCCGTTTCACTAAATGGATATTATCTTCACATTTTTAACGCAAAAATATTCATTATTGCGTTTAAAATATCTATACATCGTAAATTGTTCATTGTTTAGGTTCCAATCTAACTAAAATTAACCTATTCTAAATCCTATACAATCTAACTATTAATTATTATATTGTTATTGAAGCGTTTTTATAATCAACTAGCTACTCTCGTGTTGTGTGAAATGGAGTGAAATATTCGAGCGCGCGCGCCAATCCGAGATGTCAAAATATTCTGATATTTTCATACTGGGAATAGGTACATAATATAATTTTTTATACTTTGGGCGGTTTCGTTGTTGATTATTATAATAATAAAATGGAACATTTGAAGAAAAAAAGAAGTGAAAATTGGAGCTCCGAAGATAAAGTAAGTTTTGATTTATTTATTACTAGATTTTGTCTGCTTCGTCACTTAATTCGAAGGGATTCACACGATGACGATGTCTGCTGGATCGCCGAGACATCTCCAGCATGCACAAATCGTCCAAATCATCGAAATCCATCATATCAATGGAGTCCACGATATCAATTATTTATTGCAATCTATCACACACACGAAACCAAACCAATTCAAACTTCAATTTGGAGGTTAGTCCACAGATAAACTAGGGGTATCGGAAGTTTAACTTTAGTACCATAGTTAGTCCATGACGTAGCGATAAACTTCGTTTTGTAATAACATTTTACTTGGTCTATGGTTTAAACCTGGTAACAATCCCAGTACAAAATTTAGACCGCGTTTTGGAATAAGGCGGACTGAGTCAGAATTTCAGTGCATGGCATCTGCCATTGGACGTCCCTCCCACAATAGTAATAATACTTGACACACAGTCAGAATGTCAGTGACATTGGGCGACCCTCCCAGAATGGTTATACTCACGACTTCAAACTGATATATGACACACTGAGTCAGAATGTCAGTGCATCGCATCTGCCATTGGACGTCCCTGCCAGAATGGTTATACTCACGACTTTAAACTGATGTAGTACTTGACACACTGCGTCAGAACATCAGTGCACCTCATATATCATTTGACATCCCTCGCAAAATGGTTATACTCACGACTTCAAACTGATATAATGCCTGACGCACTGAGTCAGAATGTCAGTGCATCGCATCTGCCATTGCACGTCCCTGCCAGAATGGTTCAGCGCCAGCGCAAGTCTGTCCACGTTACTCACGATAAACGTCAGTACTCTCAGTTGTCGGATTGTCTGCCCGATTAACAGGATTATTGTTGACTGGAATCCAGGGAACACTGGAAGAAAGAATGAAACGTAAATGGCAAGGGATTATATCGTAAGTGTGCCTAATCTAAGAGGAATTTCTTACTAATGCAGCACAAATACGCGGGATAAACGTCGAAAATGTACGAAGCCACGTAAACTTTCATGTTGTCCAAGCTCCACGGAAGCCAAATTTCGAACGCTGAAACGGAATTAATAAAGTTTCAGTTGTTACACTCCAGAGCATTGAAGAAGGTTCCCTGACAAAATCGCTCATTCTTTCATCCCCACCAAGGAGGGATGCTAGACTAATAATATAAAAACGGCCGAGTGCCAATCATACATGTTAATTTACACACGTGATAAACGTTTACGTGTTTACCATAGTGAATGTATTGTGTTGAAGTTATTATTGTTAAAATACATTAGCATCGCTAGAATTGCTTGTAGCCCCGGCCGCCTGAGTAATCTTAAACGATCACGAAAGTTAAGCAACACAGGGCGCGTACAGTGCATGGACGGATAACTGACGCTGGTGGCATTTTTAGAGCGGTTCCGTGCTTCGCAAGGCACGTTAAGCAATTTGTTCCGGCTGCTGTTGATAGATGGCAGTCGTTACGCCATGTCACAGGCCTTAGGGCGGCTTAAAATGTACTGACAGTAAGACCAGCCACTAGTCTTGCAAACCTCCACCAATCCGGACTTGGCCCCCGTGGTGAAGTATTATTATTATTATTAGCTACTCCAACAGCATTTTCACATTTCATTTAAAAACTACTTATTTTAGTGTACAATTCAGTGTGAAACACCTTTAGAAGTATGGCCTATACCTTCCTCAGGGAAGAGATCCGTGCCCCTCGGTGGGGACATAATGGGTTGATGATGATGATGTTATCAAGCGCTGATTCTCTGTGGGGGCATATACCCTTGTTCATTTTCTAAGTTAAATAGATCAAATCGTTATCCTTATCAACCCTTGCATGTCCCCACTGCTGGGGCACGGGTCTTTTCCTGCGTCGCAGGAAGGTAAGGCCATACTCCACCACGGGGGCCAAGACCGGAATGGTGGAGGATTGTAAGACAGTGGCGGGCCTTACTGTCAGAAGTAATCAAGCCGTTCATAAGGTCTCTGACATGGCTTAACGACTACCATTACATGACATCCGGCACCAACGGATTAACTTAACATGCTATGCAAAGCACGGAAGCGCTCGGAAAAATGCCACTAGCGGTAATGACGGGACGGTCACCCATCTTGCACCTGACCGTGCCTGTTGTTGCTTAACTCAAGTGATTGACTTATACATACTACAATCACGAGCGCTATAGTAGAAAATTTGGGGTATTTGACTGTTCACTGCATTCATTCATTCATTTACTACCTACTTATTGCGTTACTTATCGCTAAGATATGAAGGATTTTGTCAATGAACTTATTCAATGCTCTCAAGTGTAGATTTTCATGTCAAACAACTCACTAATATTATGAATGTCAAAGTTTAGATGTTTATAATTCAATCACCCATTAATGGCTTACCAGAATGAGAATATTTAATAATATTTCAGAATATAAACGTTTCATTGTAGAGGCCATCTCTGAAGAGTATGGGCTTAAATACCACGAGTGCCCAGCCAGAGTGTTGATTTCAAGCGCTGAGGAAACTATGTTACACTTTAGGCACAAGGCTCAGTTAGTTCACTGTTTGCAGAGAGTGTATTGCATTTGTATGAACATTTATAAGCCAGTTCATAAATGTACGTAAAACAATAGAAAGATTCTAGTTAACCTGTATTAACAGATTTTTTGTATATAGTATGTGACAAATCGCCCAAAAACATAGATCTGAAAATGAAGGTATCTACTAGTTAATACAACCGTAGGTAAGATGGGACAGACAGGTAATACTTTTTTTTTGCAATTACGATAATTTTCCACAGGTTGTTCTAATTAACGACTAGAAGAACCCATTTTCAAATGTATATAGAGATGTACTATACATGCTAGGCACCTCATTTATTGATGATGTTCGAAATGTTGATATTCGGCATAAAAAGAAAATCTAAAAATTCCACTCGAATCACATGATCCGAGTGGAATTTTTAGATTTTGTTTTTCTGAATGGACTACATTTTTGATTAGATTTTTCGGATCACACCATTAAATCTCAGTAGGAAGGTAATCTGTATAATTCTCGGTTCATTGCATATTAATTTTTATAACATTTTTGTAATTTTGAAACTTGATGGTATAGGTACATTTTTGATTAGTAATAATTTGCTTTTTTTGAACTAAAACTTTCGTAAGCACAATACATTGTAGACTTTTAGTCCGGATTTACTTACGGGTGTTGTTATATCGGAAAAGTACGCGAGCTCCGTCGGACCTCCGTCGCACCTGGTCGGACTTTTCCGATATAACAACACCCGTAAGTAAATCCGGACTAAAAGTCTACAATAATTTGCTTGTATAAAATATGTAGTGGTTTATTTTATCGATTCTGAATAAACAGTTCTTTTGTTGTTTTAATCTCAAGTTTTATCTTAGGTACCTTAGGATTACACATCGAGAACCTTTACGCCTACTATATGAGAAAAAGGGGTGTTCAAGACACCACTTAATCGATTTTTTCCTTGATATCTATAATACAAACATAACGTTTTTCCTATGCAGGAACCAAAAAATATTATATTATTTTAATGCACCAACCCGTGCTAAGGACAATTTTAAAAACCAATTTTTAGAGGCTAAAAATTCCACCCATGCCGGGATTCGAACCTTCTGGCTATCCGTGTCAGCGCTCTTTCCAACTGAGCTAATGGGCGACTCACCGGCATCAGTGAAGTCATCAAAAGTCGCGGGTTCGAATCCCGGCATGAGTGGAATTTATAGCCTCTAAAAATTGGTTTTTACCAAAAAATATGTTATAATTTAATTCCAACGTACATTTTAAAGTTGTACTCGCCATACAATTCGTTAACGAAAACATCGTGAGGAAATCTGAGTGTCTTGAGTTATTCGCATACTTTAGAACTCTATCTATTATTTTAGTATCTATTGTTTTAGCGTCACATTTTTATTATTAATATAACATTACTTCTTAGTGTGAAGGTCTAAGGATGCAGTACCTACTTTACGTCTATTGACATGCTTTTGTTTTTAAATTTTATCTGTACTTGTATCTGTTTCTTCACCTTACACAAAAATAAAATAAAATAAACTCGAAATTGCCAATCAGCTTTTTCACGTCCCACAGGACGTGAAAAAGCTAAATCTAAAATAATGAGGTATATTATATTGAGAAATCACGAACCTAGAATATGTTGAGTTTTATCCTCTCGTACGATCATTTGAATCAAAGCACTGCATACGTACAAAACCGCCGTTAAAAATACCGTCGTCACGTATAACTTAAGTAAAATCTTCGTCAACTTAAACAGACTCTTCTGGGTGTCTTCAACCTTACATTTCAGCTCGTTCAACACTCCTCCGTGATCTTCCAGTTTCATGATGATTTGAATTAAAGGCATGTTTAACATCGTATCAACAAAACACATCTCTTCAACAAAAGACCGAAATTCATTGCGAAAAAACAGACAAATGAACTTTGATATCGCCATGATGACGCCAGTGGTCCAAATGCAAGCCCCTTCAGTGAATGCAGGCAAATTATCGATGTTGTTAATACAGAAAACAGAAGTTGTAATAAAGGACAGGATAGCCATACAGAAGTTAAAACTTTGCAGCGCGAACCAGTACTTGGAATTCCAGTTGTGTTTGGCAAAAATTGGCACGCCGGCAAAGGCCAAAACTCTGTGGTACGCGATGAAAGAATCCTCCATTTCGTCTAAAGTCTAGAAGCCAAATGCTTCTTTGGTTCTGAACAAATTTTTTGTTAATATTCCACGTAGTACAAGCGCCGCGAGAAGTCATTAACAAAATTGGCAAAGTGTCACACGTTTCCATATAGCGTTATCTAAAACAAAAAAAAAATGCGAATCTAATTTTCTTTGAGCACTTTTGCAAGCGTCTGTCTGTCGAGCCAAACAGAGTTTTTCAAAGGGGTTGGTGTTTTTAAAAAAGAGAATACCGAGGGTGGGAACTGCCATGTGTAAGTGACACCATTAATACTTGAGCGACGTCGTCTTTTGATATATTTGATTTGACGGTTTGGGAAAAATGCTATCTCTTCGTTTCGTTTTTCTCCTAAGTGGCTCTCAAATTGTAGTGATTGACACGCCTTTTAATTTTGTGAAACGACGCAAAGTGGAACGTTTTACCTCTGTTTATGAACTAAAATGATACATTTTAAGGAGTGGACCGTATTTTAAACGTCAACTGTGAAGCATAAAACGCGATAATGTTTTATGAGGAGAAAAACAGTGCTAGCTGCAATGGAAGTACGAAGGCTGAGTCACCCATTTTGCGGCGATAAAATGTCAGATTTTGACAATTAATGTACTGGAAAGTCGTGACTTCTCGTATTTAAAACTCGCGACTAGCGTCCTCATACTACCCAGGCTAGACTCCGTAGTTATGCGACCTCTATATAAACATTTAACGCAACTTGACATCGACTTGGATGTCAGGCTGTGTTAAATCCGCATCCATCGGTTTCAGTCTGGATGTGCTATATATAACCATATGCTATAAGACAGCCTCGGTGGCGCAGCGGTTTGGCACGATGTCTGTAAAACCGAAAGTCTCGGGTTCGATCCCCGGCCGGGTCAAACTAGGACAAAAACTTTTCTAGATTGTCTCAGGTCTTGGATGTTATCTATGTATTTATTGTATTAAATTTATCGTCGAGTTAGCACCTGTAACACAAGTCATTTAGTTGTACTTAGTATGGGGCTAGCGAGATCTGTGTAATATGTCCATTGATATATATTTTTTTTAACCAGATAATCATCTTCATCATCAATGACCGAGCGCGATCGCCGCACACAGAGATCAACGGAATGCCACATTTTTTAAATTTACCCTAGTCTAGCGGGGTTTTATTTTTCTATGACTGCATGGGCACTATAGCCGACAATACTGTATTCGTACTGTAGGCAAGTGTAATATGCCACATCAATGTACTTACTTCATATTGTAATATCCGAAGACGCTAGCTTCGAGACAAACCAGCGATGGTTTAAAGAAGCAGGAAACGCATGAAATGTGAATTATTATAACATTATTAAAAAAATGGCCCCTGCATCTATTGCAGATCATTTAGGCAACGGTATATAAGAAAACCACACAAGTTAGACAAATATATAAAAACATGTGAATTCTTCAAACCATTTCCTATGAACAATCCCCTACTAACCGACAAGGCTGTAATTATTTTTCTTCTAATTATTTTTCTTCTTTCCTTTGATTAAGCCGGCCGCCTCCACTCTACCTATATATCAGTCTAGCCAGAGCTTAAACCTAATATAATTCCAATAGCCTCCTACTAATATAATACGGAGATAAAGAACAGCAAATTAGTCAAAGAAGAATTTCCCCCAAAGAAATTGTTGCCCCGAGGGCAATAGCGAACCTTCGAAAAGATCCGATTTTAATTAAAATTATAACAATTTTGATGTAGGAACGTATCGTTAATGTATTGAAAGAAGTATTTTGTTAACATTCAATATGCTATCTGAATAACTAGCAAGCAACATGTATATGGAAACTATGCAAACAACAAAATATCTTTCACACACAAAATTTATTCGAGATGCAGCATTTTATAATTATATATATATTTATAGCACAATGTTATTAATAGTATAGACAGTATATACAGAGTGTTTCATAAAGGTCCAGTTTATGATTGAACGATATTTTGTTCTTGGCAATAAATGACAATTAATAAATCCATATTATAATTTTATATTTAGTAATTTTTAAACCAACAAATTCGTTAGTTTTATCGTTCCTTTGTATGTTCGTACATTCATTCATTTATTCATTCACCTCTTCAGTCCTGACCTAAATAATAAAAAGGCATTGAAATTTAAGGCCAGGACTAAGAGGACTATTTTATTAATTTATTCTACGTGCCTAAGCTTAGACAAAAAAAAATTGACTTCTTCGGCAGAAACCAGACACACTAACGTTATCTCTCTAAGTCGAAGCACAAAGGCCCCGCCATTCTAGTATCGTCAGCCTGGCACCACCCTGAGACAAGCTTTGTACACAACAGCTTCTTCACTCAACGAATAATGTATTAATACTAAACTGTATATTTAGCAAAAGTACTCGTGGCCTAGTGGAACGGAGTCATTGAAATCAATCACTCGGGTTAAGAAACAGGAGGCCCGGCCAGGTGCCGGATGGGTGACTATCCTGTGACTACCGCTAGTAGCATTTTTTCCGAGCGCTTCCGTGCTCTGCAGAGCATGTTACGCCTTTGATGCCGGCTAGCTGTATGTAATAATGGCAGTCATTAAGCCATGTCAGAGGCCTGCTGGAGTGCAGAGGCTTGATACCTTCTGACAGTAAGGTCCGCCACTGTCATACAATCCTCAACTAACCCGTATGGCCTAGTATGGCCTAACCTTCCAAAGATGCTCGAAAAGATCCGTACCACAGCTTAGAGACATACAAAGGGTTTATATCATATTTAGCAGCTTGAATCCATGTGCGTAAACAAATACAGTTAGACGCATATTATCTCGTCTCCACAAATCTCATTGCTAAGCTGCTAAAGTCATAATTATTATCTAATAAGTGGTACAGTAGAAAAAAAGGTTTGATTCAAAAGTTTTTACATTTTGGTTCAAAGTCCTTAACGTAAATTTTAAGAACGCTCGTAAGTGCAGGAGGATGTGCTGTCGGTTGTATTGCATGCTATCTAAATAAATAAAAGTAAATGCTGAAAACGTTTGCAAGCGCTTCACTTGAGAACAAAAGTAGCCTAAATACGTTCTGGGCACAAGTTTTCTCTTAAATCGAGTAAGAGAATGAACGGCATTAGGACAGTCCAAATTAGTTAGCATTTTTATGTGAAAGAAAAAATATAGTATATATTTAACGGGTCTAATCGCGATTATTTATTAGTTAAAACGTAATAACCTTATTAGACCCGTTTAATATACAACTATGTATGAGTATCGCGAATCATTAAGAAACACTAGAAAAAAATATGTTTTAAATAATAAGCGAAAACGTCCGAGTAACCCGAACTTGAAAATTGTACAAACAATTAGGAATGCAAAGTTTTTTTTATGATCGGATTTTATTTTGTATTCTGATAGTAGATGCAATTTTAAGAAACTGATATATTTTTTTAAGTGATTAATCGAGTTTATCATTGTTATTTAATTAAAATGAATGTTATTCGGCGTGACGTCATATGTTACATACTCTGTGTGTAGGTAGAGCTCGCGATTGAATTTATCTGTGGTTTAGTGTGACATGTGAATGACATCGATGTGTTTGACAGATGAAGTTGACAGGCCATTGGTAGTTTTTCCACAGAATAACTACTACGACAGACGATTTAACATGTGACGGCATCATAGAGGTCCTCAGAGGTCATAAAATATGAAGGGCATTTAAATATTATTATTTACTCAGAATAAGGCTCATCTTTTATGATAAAAATATCTTACATTAAAAATACTGTAGTTTGTATGCTAAGCTCGAAATTGTTTTAGATTCAGGCAGTTCACTTTTTTTTTTGCATCCCGAATTGGAAAATTTGATGGGCGCTTCTTCCTGTAGGATTTCATTATCCTGTAGGATTTCATTAAATAGAACATGATCTATCGGCTTAGCGAGAGTAAAAAAACTATTATACATATACATTTTACGCTCTACTAAATGCTTGCTCTACTTGTATTCGTATATGGTGGTTCAAGTTGCTCTTTTTGGCTGCGAGTTGTTTCTGTAGGCACCGCTAATTTGCTATTTTGTCGACATAGGGTTCTTATATCACTATGCCTTATAGTCCTATTCCACTTCAATTTCACTGAACATCCAAAATAAATATATCTACCGTCGATATGTTTCAGTGGAACAGCTGTCCTCTACTCAGCCAGGGCCTCAGTGCGCCAAACATCATAAATCACAGCCTCGTATTGTGTTATATTATTGTTATTTTTCATCTCCACACTCCACCAGTAACGTATTAATATTCACTACGTGCCGAAATGATTTATTGCTGTGCCAGCGCGCTCACTGATTGAGCGTTTTAGAATTTACTTTCAGCTCTGCGTTATTAACCAGAAAGTCTGATCCATCTAGCTTGTCAAGTGATGTCGTAACATGAGTTTCCATGTGCATCAGAATGTCAGATCACTGGGGGTATATAGCGTTGGAGTAAAGACCAAAAATAGCTTCCGATTGCTGCCACTATCTTCCGGTCACTACATTATTCTTCTTCTTCTTCAGGCTATATTATGTAGTCCACTGCTGGACATAGCCCTCCCCTAATGAGCGCCATAGCGCCCTGTTTTTAGCTTGCTGCATCCAGCATCTGCCGTCAGTTTTTCGCAGATCGTCATCCCACCTAGTCGGAGGGCGTCCTACACTACGTTTGCCGAGTCGCGGTCTCCACTCCACTAAATAATTGCTACCATCAAATTTAAGAAGACTCAAGATATTTAAGTATGACCATTCATTCTGGCTAAAGCCAGGTTTTCACTTGCTGCCATCAAATTTAAGAAGACTTAAGATATTTAAGTATGACCATTCGTTCTGGCTAAAGCCAGGTTTTCACTTGCTGCCATCAAATTCAAGAAGACTCAAGAGATTTAAGTATGACCATTCATTCTGGCTAAAGCCAGGTTTTCACGGTCTTAGTGCGCTCGATCCGAGTGCGCCATCCGAGTAAATTTTGTTTTTTCCGAGTAGATTTTGGTGTTGTCACGAAAAACTATCCAATCAGAAGCATTAGTTTACTCGGATGGCGCCCTCGGTCCAAGCGTACTAAGACCGTGAAAGCCTGGCATTAAGCACGAACGGTCACCTTACCTGATCCATGCTGCCTACAATCACACGAATGTCTATGGATAGACGAGAAATAAATACTAAATAAATATGCTGGAACCAATTGTGTAGTGATGCAAAGCCAATGTAAGTAATGGTAAAGCAATAATTTACAAACTAACTACATAAGTCAAACTTTTATTTTTCGAATCTGAAGTAAGCACCTCACAAATCTGAATCAAATGGTTTACCCATTGACTGTCTCTACCTTCTGCATCGCTCTGTTATATAATTCAGACTAATGGTGACGTTTCAAAGTATTGATTTTATAGAAGTAATAACGGGAGTTTAATTTTGAAGGATGAGGATGTGGTGATATTTTTTTGCAAAAAATGCTTCATTTCGGATTTTTTTTATATAATTCGTTATACTAACATGTATTCCCTAAAACTAATGGTTTAAGTACAAATACTGGGTTGACATGATCCCACTAAATATTTTAAAAGTAATATTCTTTTTGTTGCACTAACCCGTGCTGAGGACAACTTTAAAAACCTATTTATAGGCTGAAAATTCCACCAATGCCGGGACTCGAACCCGCGACTTCTGGCTAACTGTACTAGCGCTCTCCCAACTGTGCTAATGGGCAAGTGCCGGCATCAGCTAAATTTCGAACCTCTACAATATTCACTGTATTATTTACAGACTTTTAAACGTTACTGTATTTCCTGTGGGCTAGACCGACTAAGTCAGTCAGGGTGGTATAAAAGCTGTGCAAATCTACTCCATCTTAAATACAATTTTCCAGTTATTACAGCGTCTGAATGGAGCCTTAGCCCATCTAGTGTGAGTGAAGGTGCCACTGGACGCTGTATACGCATCTCATTACATAGATGCAAAGGCCAAAAGTTTTTATGTTTACATTAGCACTGGGTGCCGCCGTATATTTATGCAAATAATCTCAGTCTGGGTAAATTTCCATGTTTGTGATGTTCTTACCGTGTAGCGTGTAGGACGCCCTCCGACTAGGTGGGATGACGATCTGCGAAAAACTGCAGGCAAATGCTGGATGCGGCATGCTGAAGACAGGGCGCTATAGCGCTCGTTAGGGAAGGGCTATGTCCAGCAGTGGACTAGTGTAGCCTGACAACGACGATGTTTTTACCTGGTTACAACAGCACAGGGTATCCTAGTTTGGGTCCAGGACAAGTGTATGTGTTGCGTGGAAGGCATTGATAATTTTTATTTCTCTTACGTTAGGAACGCAGCGTAGGATGTCTACTACAAGCCTACTCAACGATCTGTGGCAGATTGCTGGATAAATATGGCCGAGGACAGAATGCAGTACACCTAGAAACAGGCCTATGCCCAGCAGTGGATAAATATGGGTTGATGGACATGTTTGGACGTTTGTCATTTTCTCATAGTAAAAGTGGTTTTTGTTGACAATCAGAACTCCCTCGTCCAAGAAAATAAAGGATTTTGATAAACCTATGAAAGGCTCAATAAATCTCAACGGCCTCGATGGGACAGCGGTTTGGCACGCTGACTGTAAAACCGACGGTCTCAGGTTCGATCCCCGGCCGGGCCAAACTAGGAAAGGAACTTTTCTAGTTTGTCTCGGATCTTGAATGTTATCTATGTACGTATTTATTGCATCAAATTTATCGTGGAGTTACCACCTGTAACACAAGTGATTTAGTTGTACTTAGGCTAACGATAACCAGTTGAGCATAGAAGTTGTGCCTAGGGTCAGAAACGCATCTGTATAATATGCCCCTAAATATTCATTTATTTATATTTATAGAAGCTTTTTATTTACTACGCTTAGAAGCTTTTTAAGTATTTCCAATCCAGGTACGTTACTATAGTTTGTACCTGTTACCAATATTGAGCGTGTGCTATTCATCTCCCCTTTAACCAAAAACATATTTACATTCCGCACCATACTTCTCTCATTTGACCTTGTGGTTTACAAAAATACGGAACAGATACGGCTGACAAAAACACATTCGGAGAAATCGTAGACAGGGAGACTGAACATATTACACTCCTGACATTGTCTGGGGTGAGAGACAGTTAAGCTGATATTTTCCACAAAATAAAATAAGAAACTTGACACGCCAACCGATTTTCAAATTCTTTTTGACATGTAAATATATATTTTTTTAATTTATAACATTTACATACAGGCACATACATTGCTTCTGGCCCCACACTAGGATATCATGTGTCGTGGGAATCAGAAACAGCGACATCACAAACGTAAACATCCAAGACCTGGGGTTATTTTTTTGTCCCCAGTCGGGGTTTGAACCCTGGAACTCTCACATTGTAGGCAGATGCACTACCGCTGCGCCACAGAGGAAGCCATTTATAACATTTACAAACATTGTTATTAGACTTGAAATTTTCGATAAATTAATAAAGGAGGCACAAGAATAACCTGTTTCGGCTACCGAAAGTTATTTGGTTTTTTTTCCGAATTTCGTAATACTTGTTAATAATCTTTCGTATAATGACTTACAAAGATCATACTTTTTTGCCACTATCGCCTAAAAGAGTTTATGATCATTGAGGCATTTTTGAAAAGTCAATAAACTTAATACATCAATAGTCTTGGAAGCCTGCAACAATCCGGACGTGATCCGAACGAACCCCGTAGTGGAGTATGGCCTAAACCTTGCTCAGGGAAGAGACCCGTGCCCCTCGGTGGGGACGTAATGAGTTGATGATGATGATTATTGAAAATAGTACTTAGGATTAGATCATATCAAACTGATTGGTGGAACCTTTTTTGTGTTACTAACACTTCACTCTCACATTCACACTTTCCTCTATATCTAAAACTTAAGTCCTAAAATTAAATCGAAATTTCCGATGCAGCCATAACTATTGGCCATGGTTGGCCATTAAGCTGTAAAAAAAAATTACTGCTATATGAAAGCGAGATTGACTATGAGAGTTTTATATGTAAGCCAAAGAGAAGTGGGTGCATTGGAGGAATTCTATGTCCAGCAGTGGACGAGTGCAGACTAATAATTGACTGATTGATGTGTGAACACAGTTGCCTGAAGTAAGAAGATAAATATACAACAGACGATACAACAGACCAAAATGAAATATTTTCATTATTCACAGATTTAGGTGACGAACTGAGCTGAGTATACGCGATACAGCGTCACCGTCCGACCAGGGCCGAGTATAACGGATTCAGCATCACCAAGTAGAGCCTGGTAGTCCAGTTTGGTTCACTGTTCATGAGGAGTGCAAAGTACAATTAAAAAATTAAAGTGTCACTTAATTCTCAACTACCACATGATAATACCCGGTTTTCCATGACAATCCGTAGGTATGAAAATCACAATACTGGAGCGAACCATTCACGTCGACATTGTTTGCCTCTCAGAGACTTAACGAACTGACAAATTCTATACAAATCCACGCTAAGAGTACACTGACAGGCAGATCTACAGGGATGGTCGAGAAAATCCGAGAATCATTTAGATAATTCCATTCTCATGTTGCTAAAAGAAATAATTTATTCTGCCAGGTATTCAGTATTTCCGAAAAAATAAATACAAATCAGGTGCGTTGTCATCAGACCTGTACGCGGAGATAGTGAGTGTTGTGTGTTGGGCCGCTGCGAAAAACTAAAGGTTACTTAAGGATATACCACCTACCCTCACTACAATAATTGACTCACTACAATAATTACTCGCCACTTCACTCTGTCCGTGACTACGGCAATAACGTTGCCGAAACGTCAGGAATGAAGATAGTTACATTTTAACTAATAAATAATTGCAATTAGACCCTTTAATATTTAACTATGTATGAGCCATGTCAGAGGCCTTAGGGCGGCTTGATAACTTCTGACAGTAACGCCCGCCACTGTCTTACAATCCTCCACCAACCCGAACTTGGCCCCCGTGGTGGAGTATGGCCTAATCTCCCTGCGGTGCAGGAAGTGACCCGTGCCCCTGCAGTGGGGACATACAAGGGTTGATATGGAGCAACACGAGTCAATAATAAATACTATTTCCCAAAAGTAGAAGGATGTATATCTCGATCAACCCTTGTATGTACCCACTGCTGGGGCACGGGTCTCTTCCAGCATCGCAGGAAGGTTAGGCAGAACTCCACGACGGGGGTCAAGTTCGGGTTGGTGAAGGATTGTAAGATAGTGGCGGGCCTGTCACAAGTTATCAAGCCGCCCATAAAGCCTTTGACATGGCTTTACGAGTGCCATTATATGACAGAGGGTACCAATGGCTTAACCTGCCTTGCGAAGCACGGGAGCGCTTGGAAAAAATGCCACTTGCGGTAGTCACGGGACGGCAACCAACCATTTTTTGAAGTGTTAAGTTTTAAATAAAAATTTGTTGTTTTTGGTACGTTTATTGCACTGAGATTACAAGCATACTTTATATTGTTTAATAAAATAATTTGTTGTTATTTATCACATACTCTTACTTATTTTCCTTTCTGTTTAAAATGGCACGCGTTTCTACAGATAAAACCCGACATTTTTATGAAAAATTTAATTACAACCGAAAAAGTAGTTTTTATTTTAAGGGAAAACTTAAACTGTTGACATTAGAAAAAGAAAAATGTTCTTTTTTACGCCCATTCAGTACAAAAATAAAATTTATATTCGCGACAAATTGCGATTTTGTACGTATTTTTGTAAAATTTCGAAAAAACATGGTACTTGGCAGCCGGAATTTATTGCCTCTCGCCAACCCGCGACGAACACCGAGTTTACAAGAGACACCACGGTTATCCGCACACGCACCAAAAAGATACAACAATTTTTCTGTCGCGTATTCGTCGAAACGACGAAGGTTAGGTGTCTAGGGTTAAGTAACATAACATAAGATTTACATACAGGCACATACATTGCTTCTGGTCCCACATTAGGATACCCTGTGTCAAAGGAACCAGAAACTGGTTCCTACGACACAGGGTATCCTACAACACGAAACAGCAAAATCACAACACGTCACTCAAGACATGTGTATTACCTCGCGCCTTTTACCCTAACAATTTTTTTCGTTATACTTGCCCCTCATCCCCTTCCAACCCTGTATATGCCAAGAAAAACTTCATCTCCCTCCGTCGAAAAAAGATAAATTCGAGGCGCGAGAACATACATTATCGGGACACCCCTCCACAATAACATATCTCAAGCAGTGTATTATGAGTGCAAAGACCTTACAATGCAATAACAAGATACAGTGTTGGCAATTCCTTAGCCTCTGGAATATAGTCGGAATAAAAATATTACTCCCGGCGCAAACACTATTCGTATTTATTGGGAATCAATAGAGAGCTACTATTACCCCCATCAATAATACGTAGTTTCAGGCGATTTCATTTTCCTCTGCAGTCCTGACCTAGAAATATACTACATTTTATATTTATACAAAAGAACCTTTCCAGTCTTCACCTCGAAACTTACAAACTTGAAAATTTCTTACCTTTGGTATTTACACAAAAGAAGAAAATTTACCTTTGAAAATAACACTAGAAATGTGCTGTAGAGGTTATGTCACAGTCAACGAGATATAATAAATAAGTAAAATTATATTTACTTGATAACAACCCGGACTTGGCCCCCGTGGTGGAGTATGGCCTAACCTTCCTGCGATGCAGGAACAAACCCGTGCCCCAGCAGTGGGGACATACAAGGGTTGATAACGATAAGAATATATTTACTTGATGGCATAATGTATATGGATAAATTATTTAAGTTAAAAAAATCAGTTTAGAAAACAATCAACGTGGTTTTTCTTTAGATATGCACCCAAATCTGGTTTGTAATTTGTTTATATTTTGGAAAATACTGAAAAATTTCTTCTTTAAACATGTTTAAAACTACATACAACTCGTATAAATAAACTCACGGCTGTTTACCGGAGGGAGAGACCGAAACTAGGGTCTGCACAGTCTGAATTTGGTTATTTTGTTTTTAGTAAGGAAAGTATTTAAAAAATTCACTAAGTATTTAACCTAAAAAATTTCACATCAGAAAACACTGTTATAGATTCGCGGTATAGATTGCCGCACAGCAGAATGATAATCTATGCGGAGATTTCAAACCAAATTAGTATAATTAGAAATATTATAATCACTAAGTGGTACCGTAGAGATTTATTTAATGTAGACTGAATATGAGTTAAGTAAAATATACGAAAATTACTAAGTTATTTATGCATAATATAGGTAAATGTAGAGTTAGAGCGCTTTACCAACAAAAAGATGTGCAGATTGGCACAAAAAATATAGATAGAGAACACTTATTTTATTTTAAGTTATTAGAGAAAACAAACAGTTACACAACAAACATTTGCTTAACTTAAAGTTAGTATTCGTATTAAGGTATATAAAAAAATAAGTATACAATAGGCACATGACAACCTGTTATTTAAATTTTATTTTTAATATCGTCAAGTTTCTATTGTGCAATAAAGTGTAACAAACAAACATGATGAACATCTTTCATGCGTTTTAGTAACTTAACTCATGTGATTGTTACTAATAACCCAGTTCGACTAGGCCACGAGCGTTTCAAATCTAAGTAATAAAAGGAAAATCTAAGTAATGTTACACAATTCGGGATGCAAAAAAAAAATGAACTGCCTGAATCGAAAACCATTTCGAGCTTAGCATCAAAACTACAGTATTTTAATGTAAGAGATTTTTATCATAAAAGATGAGCCTTAATTTTGAGTAAATAATAATACTCTGAGGACCTCTATGATGACGTCACATGTTAAATCGTCTGTGGTAGTAGTTATTCTGTGGAAAAACTACCAATGGCCAGTCAACTTCATCTGTCAAACACATCGATGTCATTCACATGTCACACTAAACCACAGACAAATCCAATCGCGAGCTCTATCTACGCACAGAGTATGTAACATATGACGTCACGCCGAATAATATTCATTTTAATTAAATAACAATGATAAACTCGATTAATCACGAAAAAAATTAAATCACTTTCTTAAAATTACGTTTACTATCAGAATATAAAATAACATCCGATCATAAAAAAAACTTTGCATCCCTAATTGGCCGTCTTATCGCTTAAAGCTTCAAGATGTATTCTAATGAGGTTTTAGAAATTAATAGATGACCGTATAAAAATCGCTGCAGAGCTCTATATAGATATCCGAAAAATTCCTTCCAGAAGCGTGGTGCCTGATTTATCGGCTTAATATCACAAGTGTATTGACCATAATCTGTGTCATCGGAGCTAATAACTGCTGGGCTCTTTCATATAGAGGCTGTTATTAACGCTATGCCGTGATGAGAGGTCGAGTTTTATTGGTTTGCTGACGTAGTTTGACTGCTTCGTTGGCGCAGTGGTTAGATTCCCACAGGAACGCTGCGCAATAACTTGTACAATTGGCCACAGTATTGTTTTTCATGTTTCTTTTGTCTGGATACACAGTCCAATCGCTTTAGCATCGTTCTGTGCTCTGCGTTGAGACGTAAATAGGATACATCGACATCAACCCTTGTATGCCCCCACTGCTGGGGCACGGGTCTCTCCCTGCATCACAGGAGGGTTAGGCCATTTTCCCCTATGGAGCCCAAGTCCGGTTTGGTGGATACATAAAGAAATAAAAACATAAAAAGGGTTGCCAGCTACAATCCTAAAAGTAACCGTGCTTGTGTCAAACCGTGCCAAAAGTGAACTATGATGTTCTATTGTATAATGTGGAATTTCGAGATAATGTACCTAGTTGTAACGAAATGTAACGCAGAATTTTGTAAATCAATCTGTGACTTGTGTTATTATTTTGTAACTTTTTTATTTATGTAAATTTTAATCGATCTCGGTCTGAAATAAAATAATTAATTATTTAATTTCATTCCTAATTTCATTATATTAGATTCACTTCAAACATTGAGAGGGTCTAGTGTCCGAACCCCGGCATAAACCTTTGAAAATTGAAATTGGATAATGTTTATTTATCACACACAGATTAGAGAACATATGAATACAAAAAAAATGAGACAAATATGTGATAAGAAGGATAGAGCTCAGCTTAGTGCTGTGAGTGCATGCATCATCACAGCGCTGATTTTCAGCCCGTCCTTGTTCTCGCTGAATTAAATATAATAAAAGTTTGGCGATTTTAAAAAAGAGAACACCGCAGTTGTAAAGAAACAAAATATGTAAAAAAAAATATTATATATTTTTATTTCAGGTACATGGCATCCACATTGTGTTAGTATGTATGTACACTGTATAATAATAAATTTAATTCAATTAAAATTCTATTTTAGTGTTAACATTGAACTTTGGAATATAAATTAAATAAATCTTTTAAGCAATATTTACCAACACCCACCGAAATGAATTTGTTATGTATACTTTGATGACTTTATTATATAAGTAAGTAAGTAAGTAAGTAAGTAAGTAAGTAAGTAAGTAAGTAAGTAAGTAAGTAAGTAAGTAAGTAAGTAAGTAAGTAAGTAAGTAAGTAAGTAAGTAAGTAAGTAAGTAAGTAAGTAAGTAAGTAAGTAAGTAAGTAAGTAAGTAAGTAAGTAAGTAAGTAAGTAAGTAAGTAAGTAAGTAAGTAAGTAAGTAAGTAAGTAAGTAAGTAAGTAAGTAAGTAAGTAAGTAAGTAAGTAAGTAAGTAAGTAAGTAAGTAAGTAAGTAAGTAAGTAAGTAAGTAAGTAAGTAAGTAAGTAAGTAAGTAAGTAAGTAAGTACTTGTCTGATGTTGTGATACCAATACAACACGCTAAGGGTGAGGTAATCATACTATAAGTGTTCACGTATCTTACCGCTTGAATTGGCTTATTTTATGGTGGGCACGCGTAATGTGTAAGCCCATACTCTCTTTTCTTACTCCCTCTAGGAGAAAGCCTTTGACGTACAGCTGTACGTTTCAGTCCTAAATTGATAAAAAAAATCATAGGCTAACCGACAGTCCACTACATGGATTGACCTAAAATAATAAGAACGGAATAAACAAACGAAACGCAGAGATACGTTTTGACTTGAAAAATTCTTCGCAATCTTCAACAAAGTTTCAGGTTCAGAGTTCCATAATGGGAGCTGAAGTACTTGAACAATTTCACGAAGTTTCTTTGTGCTGAAGTAAAGTATTTTATCTTAATACCTAGACACAAGCGACTTCGGCTTTGTTTGAATAAATTTAAAGCAAAATAACTAGGTTGATATACAGCGTGCCTCAAAAAGTCTGGTGAAATTTAAATAATTTAATCATAAAAACTGGACTTTAGATTTTTTTGGATTTTGACACTGCTACTCTACCTTTTTAACAATACAGTTTTCATTACTTACTTACACAAATAAGCACAGGTTTTTGGAAGTCGTATACATTTTATTATTCTACATCAAGACACCCTCCTACCCTCATAAGCTGTTGTAATATATATATATTTATTTCATACTTGCAACTAATCAGTCCCACAATAAAAGTTGGTTATATTTATAGTTTTTCAATAGAATTATATAAGTACAACAATGGTTGTTATTTGCCTCAATTTGGTAGTTTACAAAGCAACAGCAGTACAATGTCATTCCAGGGGTATAACCCGCGTAAATAAAATAGGCATCTCTCACAAAGAAGATCGAATCACGCGAGGCGAGTTAAGTAACACGGGTTATACCATTGCAATGCGATTGATTACTATTAGACTACCGATAGTGTGAATGCAACGACAATTACTGAACTAATATGACTCTATTAAACAACTATGCCTTTTGGAGACTCGCCCCCCGGGTCATTGTTCTGATAGGCGGAGAGGCAATATGAATGATCCTAGATTCTGGGTATTAATTCCTAAAAATCACTATTGACACGATTGAGGAGTAGCTCTGACACCTTCAGAAAACACGATCTGTAAAAAGCTATGATATGTTTTATTGGTGCATTTAGGTAGGATAGGTTTATGTCAAAAATAGAACTTACAAAGATATTTCTTGCACGTTGACCCGTACTAACAAATATCCAAAGTAAATAAATTACTCTAAAATATTCTGGAAATAGTCTAGTACAACGTACGTTCAAGATTGGAAGATAGAAATCTTCAGGCGCTACGGAGACGCGTCTTGAGGCTCAAATCTCCACCATAATGGCCACGACCGTCCACGGCCGTCCAATATGGACACAGTCCTCTCTTCCAGCGCAATACGGATCGGAGAGCGCTTCAATATTTGTTCGAGCATCGGACACGGGGTGTTCCATTTCGGCTCTTTTTTGTGTTTCTTAGTTTGAATAAATAACGTGCGCATTTTAAATAATAACAACGTATTGTTTAAATAACGCACTAACTGTTACCAGTTTACTAAATATGATGATAAACGAATCCTGTTAAGATTCAAAATTCTCATGTTTTTCGAAATTCATGTAAATAAATCTTACTTAGGTTCAAATTTCTAATATATAAAATGAAAAATTTATTTGTACCCAACACCACGTAATTTTACAATAAAATTAACATAAAAGCAACTGCTTATAAATAAAATGAACTCACAGAAAATGTATGTAGCGTACAATAATTTTATTTGATTTGCTCTGATGCCTGTGCTACAGTTCTGCCAAACTCGATAAAGAATAGAGGTAAACAAACCAATTTAGGGTTATCACAACTCACGTTTTACAAATCTTCTATTGTTTACATGATTATAGCCTTTTACTTGCTAACTATTTAATAACAATTCCTATTGCAGCATATATAACTAGAATCACTCAAATAACATGCATATTACCTTGTTATTTTGAAAATCTATAAAAAAAATTGACATTAATTTTACGCGACAGCCCTACAGAAAAAGAAACATGGATGAAATTCAGGCGTGACAAACATTTTGGGAAATTTAGTTTATGCCAACAAGTGAAGTTTAGTCGTTTGTCAATAGGTGTATATGGCATAAGTATATAGCATATATGTGTGACAAAATGGTACAAGACAAAAATATAGATTGCCCCCATATCATTGTGAATTAAATCCGATAGAAATCATATGGGGGCAAGTAAAAGGCCATGTTGCTGCCAAAAATAAAACGTTTTAAATGGTTGAACTAAATAAAGGTCCTGTTAGGTGAGGCAATAATTAAAATTACTCCAGCAGCATGGCAACGTTGTATTGAACACTTAATTAAAGAAAAGAAGAAAACGCCGAATTTGATGGTGTAAAGGATAATGTCATTGATGAATATATAATTCAAGTCTCCGGAGACACAAATTCATCCTCCTCTTTGGCCAGTGACAATGATGATTAGTGTGAACATATGAATAAAAATATATACAAAGAACTTTCTTTTATTGAATTATTTGCAGTAGGTCCAAATCTACTCATTTTCATAGTAGCATCTATAGGTACTTATTAACATTATAAAGTTGAAGAGTTTGTATGTTTTTTGCTTAAACGCGCTTAATTCTATTAGGAAAATCATGCGGCATGGCTCGCGTACATGTTTGTTAAATCTGTGTTTCAAATTTCATATTTCAGTGTTGTCATATGTCATATTCAAATCGGTTAAGCCTTTCACTATAAAATCATAAACATTTAAACATAAATAAGCATTTTACATTAGTAGGAGGAACGATTATTATTTGTATGAAAACGATTTCTAGAAAAGGTTGTTAACAGATGTTAAGGTGTAAACAAGTCGTTGCCTAGCAACGGTTTGTTTATCGCCATTCGTTATCGAATTTGGCTCAGGTATAGGTAATAACCTGTGTTACAGACATCAGTGTTTCCCAAGTGTAACCAAAAACATTAATATTAAAGACAGTGTCGTGCGTTGCTATCGATAGATTAAGAACAACAACGATCAAAAATAGTTATTATGGAAGAAAGCTACATTTCCAGAATTTAGATTAAGTATATCGAATATATTTGATATATATAAAAGTACATATATATCTATTTAATTATATAATATTATATTATATTATACATATACGTACATATATACATTATAAACGTGTCTTGATATTTCAGTAATTGAGTACCTATATAATAATTATGAATAAGTACATGTATTAGTGTACTGCTAACATGTAATATATTATCACCTACTGATAGGAAAAGAGATGAGATCGAAGATAATAATAATAATTTGACTGAAAATTTAAGAGGGCTGGTGTCATCGAAAAATCTGGAGTAAATCCTCTATATCAAAATCATATATCAAAATCATGAAAATATATCAGCTGATTCGTAAAACTTATATACCAATTCTAGCTTATGTAAAATGTATGTATGTAGTATATCTACAGGATGACTTTAAATAAATAAAAAGGAATCATTCAGTAACGTGTTATTTAAATAACGCATACCTAACCTGTTTATTCAATGTGATCTATAAATAAATCCTGTTAAGATTCAAAATTTTCATATTTTTCGATATACCTAAATATAAGCTAATTCGAAAAGCTTCTATAGCAGATCTACCTTAAAAAATGTATGAAATCTGTATGTTGTACAATTATTTAGACCTAATGTTTCCGCGCCTCATAGTTAGGCATTGAACGTTGAACATTGACACTAGGTATGTATGTAGTACAGGGTGACTTTAAATTCGTTAAAAGCTTTTTAAGAGGCATTCAAACCTTGGTTTGAAGCATTATTATGGAAAATGCGCAATAATTACAAACTTAAATTATTGCGCGTCAAAAAATTAAAAAGTATCGGCCAGCGCCTTATGGTCGGCCAACTAAAGTATTCTTTCACTTGTTTACGCGTGTACAATTTGCAAGTTATATTGTACTATTACTGTAAATTTATTAATAATACTTTGAATGCTAATAAAAAGAATATTGCCTCAAAATATTGGTAAGGATTTCAAAATTAATCTGTCCACCCAAAAATTTTCTTGTATAGATGAGCAGAATAAAGCCGTTTATTTAAAAACCTATTTAGAGGCTTAGCACGGGTTAGTGCATTAAAAATAAAAATAGTGTAAAGCCGTTTATTTCAACAGGATTTTACTGATGAAACGTTTCAAGCAGATTTCAAGCGCTGACAAAACCTCATTGATTTTGTAATTACCTTGTGACACGAAAATCTTCAGATTTTTCCAAAACCACAATACGGGCTTCAACTGGAAAGCACCGAGCGTGGGACACGCCCTACAGACTTCCTGACGAAAACTTCTTTCAACCGGTCACCAGGATGTCTACACTTAATGTTAGTCCACAGGGGTCACCAAATAACGATGGTCTTTTAAGGCCCATCGAGATTAAACCGATTCATTGTGCCGCGTCCGATTGAGATCTCATTGCGTTTTATAATCGCTTCGAACTGCTAGTGGCTTTGTCTCGGGCTTGGATGCAGTTTGTTGAGCTAAGTTATTGGCCTCTTGAAGCAAATTGTAGCTATATTGGAGGGAAAACGCTGTTGTGGAAGCGGGCTTATGAATTTCGTGTCTGAAGTTTTTATTTCGTTTATGTGGGTTCTATACATCACATCACCATCACACACTTTACACTAATAGTATAAAGGTGAAAGTTTTTGAATGTGTATGATTGTTATTTCTTCACGTCTAAACGGCCGGAGAGATTTTAATAAAATTTCGTATGGAGTTAGCTGACGCCCTAGATTACCACATAGGCTACATTTTAGTGCGGGAAAATATGTTATTCCATAGTTAGAATATTTTCGGGGCTTAATCGCGTAGTAATTGTTATTGCTACTTTACCTCGACGTTTCGACGACGTTACAGTCATTGTGGTCACGAGAAGACTAAATAACTAACTAAAATATGTTATTCTCATGGGAAAATCGATAAACCGCGGGTAGCATCATGGGACAAAGCTAGTATAAAATAAAGACTGCCTCGTTGGTCTATCAGTATCACGTTCACTAGTGCCATGCCGGAGGTCGAGGGTTCGATTCTCACTAGGGTCGACGTATATTTGTACAAATGACCTCATTCATTTTTAGCCTCTAAATAGGTTTTTAAAAATGACCTCATTCTGTATACATTTCCATATTAAAATTTTTCGATATCCTTAGCTGGTTACCGTAGTAAAGGGTATCTTAGTTTGGGGCCAGGACCTAGTGATTGCGTTGTGTGGAAGTTACTTGTACCTATAAATAAAAAAAACAAACTATTAAAGAATGGTGGTGTGATACGAAAAATGTCAGGCAAAGAGTATAATAGCTTAGAATTTGGGCTTAATAATACTCGTAGTGAAGTGGAGGTATGGGAACACCTCCGACAGTCAGATTTCTTACAGATTTATTCATTCAAACTCAAACTCATGTTTTTCATAAGAACGACAGTCAGATTTCTTACAGATTTATTCATTCAAACTCAAACTCATGTTTTTCATAAGAACGACAGTCAGATTTCTTACAGATTTATTCATTCAAACTCAAACTCATGTTTTTCATAAGAACGACAGTCAGATTTCTTACAGATTTATTCATTCAAACTCAAAGTCATGTTTTTCATAAGAAAATACTACATGCTAAGCACTTGGTCGAATGCCCACAGCACATTACTGAGCTCGCCGCCTTTGCAGGAACAAGCTTGGCCCTACCGTGTCGAATACGACACACCCACTTAAAAAAAAATATTGATCTTTATGAAGGTAGTTTGAAATTTTTTCGATGGTGGGTTTTATTGTCGAGGGCTTAGTCAGCTATTGTGAAGTGTTAACAGTGAACAACACTTGGTTGGTTTTGTGCGAAATAAGATTAAATATTGCGGTTATTGCAATGAGTCATTCAAGGTAAGTGACTTAATGTTATATGTGTTTTTTTTATGTATGTGTGATATAGGCACACATTTTAGGTTTCAGTATACTTCGTATGTGTAAAAAGATTTGTTATTTTGTATCATTATAGTTGAGTATTTTCGTGTTATTTGGTCTGTTCCGTATAAGACACGGTAGGCAAATATACTACTATGACGACATTATATTCCCATACTGTAATTATTGTATATTTGTTGTAGGAAAGGTTTAAAACTACTTTCTCTGAATGAGATACTGGAAGAATTGGAGCAAAATGATGAAGAGGAAGTTCCAGACTCGATAACATGCCACCGGCAGATTGTAACGCCGAAGTTACCGACGAGGACTATGGTGACGAAAACTTTGTGTTTCTACAAAACCTCCCTGGGTGCCAACTCAGAGCACCTGCTGAATTTGAGCACGGAGACTGCTCGAATGCTAGTGATGACGAATATAATATATCCTTAGCACAACTTTCTAAAAGGAGGCCCATCAATTTTATTGGTGAAAACGTAACTGGAGGCTCTTTTGCACAACCAGAAATAAATTTTCCTGGTTATATTCAAGCCGAGGAACCAATACTATCTACATGAACAGTTAGAGAGAATCGGTTGTCTAAATGCTCTTTGCCTCCAAATAAAGAGGTGCAAAAATCTGAGCGTAGCACATATAAATACAGATGCACAAGAGCAGAAAATATTATAGTGTGCAAGTGGAATGACGATAGCTTTATACTATGACAATAGTGTTGTCACTGTTGCAAAAATATTGCCTGTCAATAAAGTAAAATGGTTTTCTCAGCAGCAAAAAAATATGTATTTATAGACCAACCTGCTGCGATAAAGTTTTACAATGAAAACATGGGTGGTGTAGACTTCTCAGATCAGAATATCAGCCTAATAGGACTAGTATTAGAGCAAAAAAGTGGTATTTTTCACTTATCAGCCATTGCCTTGGTATGGCTACACATAACTGTTTGCAATTGTATAAGGAAAATAATAATTGAGGAAAGTGGGACCATTTGAAATTCCGAAGAAGTATTGCTGTAAATCTTGAGATGAACAAGAAAACGGATAGTATCAGGGGTGACAGGCTTTCACAAAGTTTACCTGGAGAAGAACAGTATAATCACAAAGGTCACTTAGAAAGTATAGAGAAGATCGTTTGTGATGTGGCGTATGCCATAAAAGTGCAAATTATTATTGCATAAAATGTGATGTAACTCTGCACCCCAAGACCTGTTTTGAGAAGTATCACACCCTTACCAATTAATATAATTTAATACAATATTGGGAAAAGTGTAATAAAAGAGTTTGCACTGCTTTCAATCTTTCATTATCTTTTTTTTTATATTCTTCATAAAAGTTGTCTTCAATCATTATGTGAACCTACTGAAACATCATCATAGTAGTGAATTTCCCTACCGTGTCGTTTACGACACGGCATTTTCCGACTTTTCCAGCAGTCTAATAATTTTTTCGTCATTTTTTATTCATTATTTATTATCAAAATACGATGTATACCAAATTTTATGTCGATGGTACAAAAAATGTTAATTTAGGGACAAGTGAGTTAAGATTTTGTTATACTTATTTGTTTTTTTATGTCCGTATTGTGTTTGAAGATTTTATGTTGTAATGTGGTGCGATTGATATAATAAATGGTTTTGTAGACTTTTAGTCTAGGATTTACTTACGGGTGTTGTTATATCGGAAAAGTCCGACCAAGTTTCGCTCCGATTCGCAGAGCTTAATCATGGTGAGCAGAGACGGAGCTCGCGTCGTCGGTTGCTTGTTTTAGTTCAAAAATAAATGGTTTCTTCTTCGTCTTATCTTGCAATAAATGATTTCCTAATCTAATTAAATTAGTTTACTAGTTCAGTTAATGAACGTCAAAGCTGCTAGTTTCAGAATAAATAAATTGTGTGGGGAAGAAGCTAATAAAGTAATTTCACTTTTCAAAACACGTTGTTGTAACTTAATTAACTGAGTTTTCAAATTAAAGTTTCACTACACTTGACACAATCGTCCCCGTTTACATTATTTTAGTACCACAGGTCTTCTTAATAATTTTTATACTGTAACACTATTTTTTGCATAGAGTACGATAAACATTTAACACATTTTTAAGCCACTTTGGTAGTTTCTGAATATTTCTTGAGGAATAGAACCGTACGAGTATATAGTACCACATAAAGGATGTATTTACTTTTATAATTCTTAATCGTGGAAATTTAGATAGCTGGTAGATAAATATAAGTTGCATTAAACTCGTCTATGTGCATTTTTTTATTCTGTAAAGAATTTTAATCATCATTATAAAATATTTTACGCCCCACCTGGCAATAAAGTGGCTTTTTCCGCACGCTGTGCGTACGGAAAAAGCCGCTTTCTGGCCAAGTGTAGACATAAAAAGATGTACACAACACGGGAGGTAATAAAGAAAGCTCTCGATCGCATATTTTTGTCCCTCGCTTGCAGCTCGGGCCGCAAACTTCTGCGATCTCGGCCTTTCTTTGTATTACCACCCTAGTTGTGTAATGTACTATTACGTCCTTACTAAATAAATTATAAAAGTCAACATCAACCCATTATGTCCCCACCGAAGAGCACGGGTCTCTTCCGTGAGGAAGGTTTATGCCATACTCCACCACGGGGGCCGAGGCCGGATTGGTGGAGACTTGCAAGACTAGTGGCTGGTCTTACTGTGAGAAGTTTTCAAGCGCCTTAAGGCCTCTGACTTGTCTTAATGACTGCCATCCATCGACGGCAGCCGGCGCCAATTTTAATAATAATTTTTGATTAGAATTTTAATACTTTAATACAATAATTTAATGTGTGCTCTGGTGTACAATAAAGAAATTCTTATCTTATCTTACTAATAATAGAAAATGTCCGCTGTGTTTTTGCGAGTGGCTTAAGAACTCCTTTGCTAATTATTCATGAACTATTTAAACATAACTTTGCAACCACTAAGGTGTGTATTTTAGGATGATTTGTTCTTGCTTTGTCTAACTTTATTATCCCTAAATTCACAAATGTTATGTTGAAATATTTCCTCAAATCAAACAAGAGCCGAGCGTAGTCACTTTTTATTGTTTTTCATATACAATATCTCTAATATTGTCTCTTTTCTTACAAGTCCAAAACCACATATGACATTTTTTCACAGATTAACTTAATTTCTTTTTTAACACAGAATTTTATGCTGTAATTTTTACGAACATGTTAGTGTTATGTATGACAAACAAAGTATTGAGCTTTATATAAAAATGCGATTGTTAACAGTTAGTATTTTTATACGATACGATATCAACCCTTGTAAATCCCCACTGCTGGGGTACGGGTCTCTTCCTGCTGCGTCGCAGGAACGTTAGGCCATATTCCACCACGGGTGCCAAGTCCGGGTTGGTGGAGGATTGTAAGACCGTGGCGAGCCTTACTGTCAGAAGTTATCAAGCCGCCGATAAGACCTCTGACATGGCTTAGCGACTGCCATTACATGACAGCCGGCACCAACGGCTTAACGAAAGTCGAAAGGCTTAAAAGTATTTTTATGTAGCCAATAAACAGCCCACAGCAGGGTACAAGCCCTTCAGAGAAAAAGTATGGGCTTAATAATTACCACGCGTGCTGACCGTGGATTGGCGATTTCAAACGCTGAGGTGCGCCTCAGGCAAATGTAAGTAACATGAAAAATTCGAAATTTCACCAATATTTATTAACTATTTCACGGCTCATTCGCGTCTCCTACAGACATCTCAAATTCATACTGCACAAAAATCCAAATAGCAGTTCGGCTGCAAAAATATCGGAGTTTAAACTGTTCGATGGATAAATTGAAACGATTTCTGTCAATTCAAGAGCCCGACCTTTTCAACGTTTTCTTCTTTCCTAATCTATTGTTATTCCGTTCTTTTACAAGTGATGTAAAAGAGACAAAGCGAGGGCTTTCAAATAGATTTCAACGAAAGAAAATGTTCTGAATCACAAACGGTGTATTGAATGTCTCAGAACCCGAGCTGAGTGTAGATCGGCGATTCAACACAGAAAAATAAGAAAGACCGTCCAATAAAAGCCGTACAGTATACATCTGGCGAATTTAAACTGATCGAATATGTCTGCAATCTTTCCGATTTAAGGTTTCCTAGAAGAAATTGCTATCAGCCACAAGGCCGCCAATTGTACCTTTTGTTATGTAACTGTTGTTACTGTAATTATTTTTTGGTGTGTACGATAAAGAATATTCTTATCTTATGTCTGCTGTTACGTCTAGGATTCATCTCGTACGCATAATAACATATATATTTTTAAGTAGCAATGATTGATGACGATTATGTGCCGTGATGATATTCTGAGCCGCAACTGTTTTGTAAAGACCTTAATGAAAATTGTTTAAGCAAGGAAGAAGTGTTGCCATGATTGTCTCCTCCGCGTCTTTTGTCAACTCTTGCCACTCAGGTAAATGTTTGGTCAAGTCGCCATGCAATCTTTGCTCCCGACACAGCCACATCGCCGTCGCACGGTGCCCAATTGGTTTCCATAGTCAAATTTAAATTTAAAAATTTAATTATGTTCCTAAATGTGATCTGAGGCTAGTTGTGACTGGCGAATAGTTTGGTTACAGTACTATTCAATTATTAATTGAAAACCTGGTGAAAATATTCCTTCAGATTGTGGCCGATTTGTATAATGAACATTTTCCCGACGCGGAAGTCAAACTCGCGATCTCTGTGTTAGTAGGTAGAAATCTAACCCTGTTTGTTCGTAAAGCATAAAGAAGCCTTGGCAGTGTCTCGCATATTATGTCATTCATGTATTTGACAACGGCGAAACTGTCAAAATGTTAAATGACCAAATTTATATTTGACATTTCGCTAAATTGCCAAATTTGACGTGTGCCTACATTGCGTTACCGTTGGCTTCAGTTTAGATATTGAGTAAGTTATCTCTATTTTTTTATTTATAAGGTTTTGGAATTTCGTTAAAATTTGCTGACTATGGCACAATTCAAAAGGATAAGAGGGAAACTATAATTGGAGTATTTGCTTGACTAAAGTAACTCGTTATATTATAATAATTTAGATTACAAATGAGCTTTCTATACTTTCTTGTTGACCAGCAAAGCTAGATCGGCGCCAAGCCAAGGCATTTGCGATAATGCACTTGAAAAGATTGAGAGTGCACTCTACGTGGCCTGCGTGTTATTGTCTTTCAGAAAACAGCATACTGCATACTCAGTTGGGGGAGCGCTGGTATGGTTACCCAGAGGTCGCGGATTCGAGTCCCGGCATAGGTGGAATGTTTAGCCTCTTAATAGGTTTTTAAAAACGTTGTTTCAATTCATTTAAAGGTGCTATTTGAAAACCAGCTCTGTTTCGAATAGAAACAGCAAACGCCGAACTAGAATTGTTAGCCTCTAAATAGGTTTTTAAAAAAGTTGTCCTTGGTACGGGTTAGTGCAACAAAAACAATATAATTATTATAGTCGGGATTTCCTAGTTAATTTAATTTCTTTCTGTAAATAAATAAAGTGTTCCAGTTATAGTGGCAATAACTAGTTGAGATTCAAGTTTAAAGCTATTTTCTTTGTTCAAAGTTAATTCTGACCAGCATTTAGTGTCAACTGCTTTTCCGAATAGTCAATTAAGTCTAGTTAAGACAACAAGTGAAATGGAAAGTGGTAGTTGTGGAGTTGTAGTAGCCATCGATATCAACCCTTGTATACATCCACTGCTGGGCCCCGGGGGCCAAGTCCGGGATACTTTGCCCCCGTGGTGTAGTATGGCCTAACCTTGGTAGAGTATGGTTGAGGATTGTAAGACAGTGGCCAGCTACTGTTATATTATAAGTTATCAAGACACCCATATGGCCTCTGACATGGCTTTCCGAGTGCCATTACATGACAACCAGCACCAACGGCTTAGCGTGTCTTGCGAAACAAGCGCTCCGAAAAATGCCACTAGTGGTAGTCACGGGACGGTCACCCATCCTGACCGCGCCTGTTGTTGCTTAACTCAAGTGATTGATACCAATCACTCGGTTTGACTAGGCCACTTATCAATAGTTACGTTAGTACAGTGTAACAAATTAAAGTGTTATCCAAGATTATTTGTAATACTTGTTTTTCCATCGTCGTCAGGCTATACTAGTCCCCTGCTGGACATAGCCCTCCCCTAAAGAGCGCCACGTTGTTCTATCATAGGGGGTAATGTCCATAATCCCCACGCGGGGCATGCGGGTTGGGGATCGCAGCTCAGTGGAATTGTACTGCGGGGGGCGCTGCTGCCCACCCCCCGGTTTGTGTCGCTAAGTCGCCTTTTACGACACCCGCGGGAAGAATTTGGGTTGGTGCTATTCTTTAGGCCGACACCACACAGCAAAATTAGTCTTTCCATAACAAAATCTAATTATATAATTTAATTTCCTTAGTAGTTAATTTGCAAATTATCGAAAGGATGGCGACCCAGTTTTGACTCAGAAGTCAGCAAATAGCCAACTGCCAAAAGTAGGATGATAAAATTGACGCCAACGGTCGACTTTCGAAGAGAGAAGTATCTGATAACAACAACTGACAAACGATTGCACAGAAGCCTGGGTTTCTCAATGTCCCTAAGAGGTTATGAGTTAATTCGAACAGAACAATCATTGAAGCATGAAACGCTGTCAGGTAGATAGAAAGAGAAGACGTTATTGTACAATCAGAAGAAAAAAATAAAAGAACAGAAATTGCTAAATCAAAAATAGCCATCAGTTTTTTTAGGAAAGTCAAGTTTAGTTTCTCTTTTATCCGTGTTTTTTTCACAACATTTTTAACGGCAACTGCGTCATAACTTTAGGAAGATTATAACTTGCATGCTAGTTAGTTAGTTAGACCTCAGATTTCCGCACTTACGCGGCCATTGTACGTAGCAAGCGCTGAGGTACGCTAACACCTCAGATACTAGGGTTTCCTTACGATGTTTTCCTTCAGCGTCAGCGAGTAGTATTGCTACTATAATTTCACAAATGAACTTATGTATATTTGTGAAATTCTTAGAAAAAAGAGCCATTGGTACATGCTGGGGTTCGAACCCACGACCTCCCGATTGAGAAGCCGGCGTTCCACACCGCTCCGCTACCACCGCTCTGACTTGCATGCTATTGCACTTTTTGAGCATCGCGTACCATTAAAAGTTATGTTGTCCAGTCTGTAGGGTCATAAAAAGACCTTTGCTTCGTAAAGGGTGGAAGATAAACAAATTTCGAGTATATTGCTTAGGGTAGGTGACTAATAAAAATACAAGCACGATCGGAGGGACATCTTGATTTGAAGGTTATTTAATGATACCACTATAATTTACTCTATGATAAAAGTGTTATGTAGTTCAGTCTGAACTGAAGTGTGAATAACACAAATAAAACTAACAGTTTTCGTATACATGTTCATTTTGTAAGTCTTGCAGATAAAACGTTACCGTTACCGTTAGCAGTGGGATAGAATCCACTACACTAGAGAACAACATACAGCGGATTAAATTATAAATAAAATAAATAAATATTCATGGACATATTACACAGATCTCGTTAACCCTATACTAAGAACAACTAAATGACTTGTGTTATAGGTGCTAACTTTGACGATAGATTTAATACAATAAATACATAGATAACATCCAAGACCCGAGACAAACTAAAAAAGTCCGTTTCCTAGTTCGACCCGGCCGGGGATCAAACCTTCGATTTTACAGTCAGTGTGTCAAACCGCTGCGCCACGCCGCTGCGCCGCCGCGGCGCGACTCGGCCGGGGATCGAACCCGAGACCTACGGTTTTACAGTCAGCGTGCCACACCGCTGCGCCACCGAGGCCTTCAGGCGTTATAACATACTCCTAAATATACAGCAACACAAATAATTTAAAAAACCTATTTAGAGGCTAAAAATCTCACCCATGCCGGGATTCGAACCCGCAACCTCTGGCTATCCGTGCCAGTTAGTGCATTAAAAATAAAAATAGTATAAACACAAATAATATCAAACCTCAAGAAAAAAATTAAAAAGAAACGGTACAGCTGTCCAATATAATATTCATAACATTTACATACATTGCTTCTGGCCCCACACTAGGATACCCGGTGTCGTGGGAACCAGAAACAATGACATCACAAACATGCAAACATCCAAGACCTGGGGTTTTTTTTTTTGTTCCCAGCCGGGATTCCAACCCGGGACCTTTTGCATGGTAGATAGATGCGCTACCGCTACGCCACAGAGGTTGTCAATTATGGTCAATGGGAAATTCAATATAGAATTTCCTCGGAGGGCATATGCTCAGCAGTGATCATATGCCCGCTTCGCCAACAAACTGCTTTGCAGTTTGGCGTATTACTGCTGTAATTGAATAAGGTTTTTTGTTTTTGTAAAAAAAAAAATAAAAAAAAAAAAAGAACTGACATGACACCAGCTGATTATGATGATGATGATGATGGCGATAGAGTTTCTGTACTAATCATATCACTAGCCTTACAGCTTGAACGTCGAAGCTGTGGTTCTACCACTGGCTACGCTGTGCCAAAGGAGTGACAAACAAAATGCAAAGCAGGGTCTCAGAAGTAACGAGCCCGCAGATTCCTAGGAGGATTCGTTAGTGAGTCACACCAGGCAAAACTTGACTGTAGGGGCAAGGCGTGGTGAGATTGGAAAAGAGGTAGCGGAAGCGAGAGCGATTGTGAGCTTCAAATTACGGGGACAGCGATTCTACGCGGACAGCGAAGCGATCGTGGCCTAGTCGACCCAAGTGATTGGAAGCAATCACTTGCGATAAGCAACAACAGGCGCGGTCAGGTGCGGGATGGGTGAACGTCCCGTGACTACCGCTAGTGGCATTTTTCCCAGCGCTTCCGTGCTTCACAAGGCAGCTAAGCCGTTGGTGCTGGTTTTTATGTAATGGCAGACGTCAAACCATGTCAAAGGCCTTATGGGCAAGGCTTGATAACTTCTGACAGTAAAGCCCGCCACTGTCTTACAGTCCTCAACCAACCCGGACTTGGCCCCAGTGATGGAGTATATGGCCTAACATTGCTGCGATGTAGGAAGAGACCCGTGCCCCAACAGTGGGGACATACAAGGGTTGATATCGATTGTACGCTTCTGAGTATGATGAGTGGATGATAAGACTTCAAGCAAAAGCTTATGTTTAAAATGCTTCAAGTAAAATGGTCTAGTCGCTGATTGTGTGGCTGTGTGTACCCGGGCGAGACAAAGACCCAATTACTTTTATCCTAAGGATTTTGTCGATTTGATATATTAAGAAAACTCGAGTAGCAACTTTCCTTAAGCCAATATTATTCCACAAAATCAAAAATATACACAAACTGACCGATTTCTTGTCTCAAAAAATACTCATAACATTCTATGAGCTAATCAATATATTTTCAACTGAAATGAATTCACACACTTTTTTACTTTTAAATTTTGCACACACCACACTAAACTTAGGTATATACACTATTTTTATTTTTAATGCACTAACCCGTGCTAAGGACAATACAGGTATATACGCATCACAGTCATTTGGGCATGCATTTTCCAACTGTATTTCAATATTTTTGTTTTCTTTCTTCACAAACACGAGTAACCGCAGCATGGCCACGACAGGTATCAGCGTTGTAGGTAGGTGACATGGTATTCCTGCTACACATGCCAAGTCGGGGCCATTTTATGGACTCTATATACTTTAAGCCCAAACTTGGGAATGTAAACGGATATAAATTATATTAACATGTCTTTAAAAGTAGATTCAACCGGCAATTAACAAGTAAGCATGTATCATCGTAGGACCCGGCGACTGGGGTCAAGTGTAACCAGTTTTACCTAAAAAGAACTTATTGTATTTATTTTACCTTTTTTTGTTTTCCAAACGACGTGAACGGCGGCAGTAGTACTAAAAATCTAACCCACTACTTTGGAGGAGAAGAAATTCGGACCAGACAATCGTGGTAGAACTAAATTTTTCCCACCTTCAATAAAGTCACACCCGCACAGAAACTTTATTGAAAATTTATTCAGAGACAGAACACCCATTATTCCTTTAAGAACCCGAACGAACTAAATTAGAGCCGTTATTTTGATCATTTGTTTGTAGCGTATATTATTTACAGAACAAAGAATAAGTGTCGGCGTTTATCTCTCCTAAGACTGAAGAACCTCCTCTATTGAAGTCATATTTTAATTCTTTAAAATGAGATACAATAAATGCACATTATTTGTAATCTAAGGTTCTATTTAAAGGTGTAATATAGTATTGAATAACCGAATTCAAAGAAAAAAAACTTAGATTAAAACCTCTAAGTTTTATTTTTTCAGGACGTTCTCCGGTTTTAAAGTCGGTTAAAAAGTTAAAAGTTACCTATCCGTTGTGATAGGGTTAAACCAACTAATACCTACTCAAGAAGCGTCATGGCTTCCTTTATTCCCACAACGCTGTTAGGTCGAATAGCAAGTCAGCCACGGCACAAATGTAGCTATGTGCTCTTCCTATGATTGCCACAACGCGAAACTGAACGTTTTCATTAGAGGCATTACACAAACTTCGCCATCTGGAGTTTTATTGTGTCCACAACTTTCGTTCTTCGATCTTTGAGCGTAACCTAGGACACGAGTATGTTCAGCGATAATTATTTACCACGTAGTTCAATTTCATAATTCGGTCTTAAAGGGAGCACTTCAAGAGTAGTCCTGGTTACAGAACCCTCACTAATAGTTTTGGGATATCTACAATGAAATTTTAGTGGACATCAAATCTGTATAAAATCGGTCGGTTCGAGAGACGACGGTAGTTAAAGTGCCGTATGCGGCGGCGTCACTGTCTTACAATCCTCCGCCCACCAGGACTTGGCCCCCGTGGTGGAGTATGGTCTAACCTTGCTGCGATGCAAGGAGAGACCCGTGCCCCAGCAGTGGGGACATACAAGGGTTGTACGATGTACGATGATACGGCGGCGCAGCGGCGTGGCGCAGCGGTTTGGCACACTGACTGTAAAATCGAAGGTTTGATCCCCGGCCGGGTCAAACTAGTACTTTTTTAGTTTGTCTCGGGTCTTGGATGTTACGTATTTATTGTATTAAATATACCATCGAGTTAGCACCTGTAAAACAAGTCATTTAGTTGTACTTAGTATGGGGCTAACGAGATCTGTCTAATATGTCCATGAATATTTATTTAAATACATACATAACCTCACGCCTGTATCCCAGAGGGGTAGGCAGAAACCAGGGACTGCCACTTGCCACGATCCTGACAGATCACCCTCGCTTCATCAACGTTCATAAGTCGTTGCATGCACGCACGTCGGTTTCGGGTACTTTTTATCTTTCCCTTTGCTAATACATCCCCTATTTGGTCGATGTATGTCCACCTGGGACGTCCCTTACCAGCCCTTCCTCTTTCAGCCCACAACGTTCTCTAATTAGACTATTGCGTATCCTGTCATTCAAAGTAACACTACACATACTTCTATTCTTCGAATATTTATTTATATAATTGAAACTGAAAGTTTTGACAACACATTTGAATCGAGACAAATGGACAAGACGTACCTAGTTAGTGTTTACCCCACTCGCGATGTAGCCCGTGTCCGGTGCATCTGGGAATAGCGCTGAAGTCTAGACGAAGTCATTAAACATTAACGTTGACGACTTTTCTGTAGCAAAACTTTAAATAACCGGATCCAAGGTAGACATTTGAGTGGAATTTTAATTGGACACGGGCATCCTTTGAGAGTTGATAGGTTAGTCGTGGTCTATGTTTTCTTATTGTCTGCCTTTTCATATTCAAAATGGTTGTCTGGAAGAAACTACTTTTAGCAATAAGGTCGCCACTTGTACTGTACTGTTATTTTTTAAGTCTCTTATGTAATAATCCCTGGTGTACATGCAATAAAGAATATTCTGTCTATCTATTCTTTTTAAAAATTTTGGCGGGCGTGTGAAAAAGAATTTCGTTTTTGATGCACCCGAACTTGTTTGTGCATATTGGAATATTATGCAATATGGTGAGGATATAAAATATTTTACGCCGTCAATCGCTCGTCAGCAGAAAATAAATAGATAGAATAGAGAACTCTGTCTATAATATAATAATAAATCCTCTCGAGATTTGCGCTTATTTTTATTTATGTGGCCTACCACGCAAAGACATGTCCAGACTAGCTACCTTGTACCCAAACTCTTGAAACAAGACACTCCCAATATTCTTGACAGGGCTCTTAACTGACCACTATTTACGACCCAGACTTTATGGTACCATTGGCAACACGATTGTACAACTCTCCTATACAATATTTGTACTAAAGCCCTTGGGGATAAGAACTACAGTTGCATAATTGACAAGTGCAGACTGTAGCTCTTTATTATACGCCTATGGTCAGAAGGAAACAAAATTGAAACGGGCAAGGCACAAAAACATAAGTTTCTTGCACAGCTATATATGTGAATGGCACTATAAAAGTTAACTACTATTATTTGCTTAAGTACAGCAAAAGATATTAGGAGATTTTCAATCCAATAACGTTGGGTCCCTCTACCCCTTACAGTGTAATAGAAATGTATGTCCGTTTAGGGTGGTTTTTATGGACAGTAGTTTTAGTCTTAGAACAAAAGAAAATTCCGCAATCTTCTTTGCATCTTAACACTCTGGCGGTAAGGTTCAAATTCTACTGGTAAAGACCTGACCTTAAAACAGTATTGGGTGACAAAATGAATTGGAAGAGCGGTAGAGAGGATTTTCTGAAATTTTGTTGATAATTTTGTTCTTGTTTAATTTAGTTTCTAATGTTTTTGCCACAGTTGTGTTTTCAAACATATTTTATTAAATGGTTTAAAACTAAAAACCTATTTATAGGCTGAAAATTACACCCATGCCGGGATTCGAACCCGCGACCTCTGGCTATCCGTGCCAGCGCTCTTTACAACTGAGCTAATGGGCGACTCACCGGCATCAGTGAAATTTCGAACCTCTTTACAATATTCTCTGTATTACGTACAGGCAGCGACATCTGGCTGAAGAAATTTGCATCACTTGCAGCCCCGAGTACCTACCTAAGTACTTTGCAATATTGCTTACGCGACTAGTACATGAACTGGGGTCATGTACTAGTCGCGTAAGCAATATTAAATTGAAAACCTATTTAGAGGCTAAAAATTTCACCGCTGCCGGGATTCGAACCCGCAACCTCTGGCTATCCGTACCAGTGCTCTACCAATTGAGCACTGGTACGGATAGCCAGAGGTTGCGGGTTCGAATCCCGGCAGGGGTGAAATTTTTAGCCTCTAAATAGGTTTTTAAATTTGTTCCTTAGCACGGGTTAGTGCATTAAAAATAAAAATAGTGTAATATTAAATTGATTTCATCTTCATAGCTTACTCTAGCGGCTACACAGATGGCGTGGGGCGGTGGCGCGGCATACGAGCCCCCTCATTCCTTCAGTACATTTTGTATGAAAGTGAATTGCATTCTTCTTTTTCTTCAATGTTGTCAATCCATGCTCAATAAATGTTGGCTCGCTCGTGGCCTAGGCGAACCGAGTGATTGGGATCAATCACTTGAGTTAAGCAACAACAGGCGCGGTCATATGCAGGATGGGTGACCGTCCTGTGACTAGTGGCATTTTTCCAAGCGCTTCCGTGCTTCGCAAGGCACGTTAAGCCGTTGGTGCCAGCTGTCATGTAATGGCGTTCGGTAAGCCATGTCAGAGGCCTTATGGCCTTATCGGCTTGATAACTTCTGACAGTAACATAACGTAACATTTACATACAGGCCCTTACATTGCTTATGGCTCCACACTAGGATACCCTGTGTTGTGGGAACCAGAAACAACGACATCACAAACATGTAAACATCCAAGACCTGGGTTTTTTTTTTCCAGCCAGTATTCGAACCTGGGACCTCTTGCGTGGTAGGTAGATGCGCTACCGCTATGCCACGGAGATCGTCACTGCCACGGTCTTACAATCCTCCTCCAACCCGGACAGCCCCCTTGGTGGAGTATCGCCTAACCTTCTTGCGATGCAGGAAGAGACCCGTGCCCCAGCAGTGGGGGCATACAAGGGTTGATAACGAACGAAATGTTGGCTGCTCCATCCCACTCTAAGCCGGAGCGGGCGAGTTTTATCACTCGTTTGGCAGTCGCCGCCGCACTCACATTTGCGTTGCAACTGCGCCGCGACTGAAATATGAAAATTGAATCTTGTTACCCCTTGTTTTTGCCCTTGGACCGGTTCGTACTGGACGAATGACGACTGATAGGGAAGTAATGTAATATACATACCAGGCCACTCAGAAAGTTTTTCGAAAAAAGTTTTTATGTGTTAGATACTGGCCACTTGTAATTGTATTGAAAACGTCGATTATTTAAAAGTAAAAATACAACTGTTCGATTTTCAAATTTTGCTCCGCATTTTTTTGAGAGCCAAATTAAATATTCTTGTATCATAAAAAAATGGATCTGCATAGAGAACATTTTCGTGCTATGATTTTTTACGATTTTTCCCGAGCGCTTCCGCACTTTGCAAGGTACGTTAAGCCGTTGGTGACATTGATTATAGAATACAAAATAAACAAATGGAAACTGGAAGAAATTTGTTACATCAACAGGGTCAACTTCTAATGTGGTACTGGCGGCTAATTTCGATTAGAGTGACGTTGGTTATAAAATACAAAAGATTGCAGATATGAACTAAAACTTCATACAGAATTATTTTATTAAGTAAGAATTATTTTAGTAAGTAGGTAAATGCCTTGGAAAGCAAAGAAGCGCTCGGAAAATGCCATTAGCGGCAGTCATGGGACGGTCAACCATCCTGCACCTGACCGGGCCTGTTGTTGCTTAACTCAGGAGATTGATTCCAATCATTCGGTTCGCTTAGGCCACGAGTGCTTCTCGCAATTTGGGTGCAATCCCAAAATCGAGCGGGTCAAAGTACTTATTTTTGGGCGTCCACGTGACGTTCTGCTTGAGACAGCGGTTCGTGATAATTCGTATGGCTCACTCGTATTCTTGCTATTGTGGCGTCTTCCTGTCGCCAAGAACACTGTGGATTGATTTATTTTCCACTTTCAACTGAACGGAGGTGGTTTACGATGCGTTTGACCACAAGTCTACCAGTCTGACCAACTTAAGGATAAGACTAATAAATAGCGCCGTTAACAACAACAACTTCGCAAGGCACGTTAAGCCGTTAGTGCCAAGTGTCATGTAATGGCAGTCGTTAAGCCATGTCAGAGGCCTTATGGGCGGCTTGATAACTTCTGACGGTAAGGCCCGCCACTGTCTTACAATCCTCCACCAATACCGACTTGGCCCCCGTGGTGGAGTATGGCCTCAACTTACCGCGATGCAGGAAAAGACCAGTGCCCCAGCAGTGGTGACATACCAGAGTTGATATCGAAATCGATATCAACTCCATTTGTTTAATTTTAGTTTGAACCCAAAAAATAATGGTTATAGACCAGATACATAAACGACTGTTGAAGAAGATGACTAGAATGAAAACGAACTAAAAAAGTATTTTATATTTTTGCTTCAATTTGAATATCTAAAAATTATACTATTCGCGGTATTCAACCAGCTTTGTTTCATTATTTTAATTAAACCTAGCTTCAAGAGTGCAGCATCTAAGCTGTGGAATTTGTTTCGTTAGAAGAATATGTAACGAAAAGCTGTTTTACTGCCTTGAATTTATTTATTTTGAACGGTTTCTCGTCTACGTCAGTATTACATTTTTAAATAAACTTATTAAATGTTCTCTTTACATAGTTCTGTTCTTTTTACATAGTTCTGTCATTTTTAATACTTGATTTTTATATTTCGAACCTACAATATCTTGATAAGTTCTTATATCTCTTCTTATTCTTAATAAAAAAAATCTTATTCTATTCTTACGAGTATATCAGAATATTTAAAAAATCTGTCTTTTTTCACTTACCAACTTATCATTATGCCACATCAACCCTATAAATTATTTTTAAAATTTCAGTTGACGACTGTTATGGCAATGATTAGTGACTATAAAACAATATTCTTAGGCAAGATCAGGCAAAAGCTACAAAATAGTAAAGCTTAGGAGGCGAATCTCACAGTTTTCCCCGAGCTTTTCCCGAACTTCAAGGACAATTTTTTATGATTTAATTACAAGTAGGTATATAGTTTTCAGATTTTTTCCTGTATTTGTAGTACAAAACCATATTACTTGCCAAATTTCATAGTTCTAGGTCAACTGAAAGTAGGCTGTGAATTTGAATTCCCTCGAGTGTAAAAATAATAATTTATTTCGACAAAAATAGCTATAACTTTTTTTGCGTTCGTTCAGAAGATAAGATAGGAATATTCTTTATTCTATACTAGAAAAAAAATCTTAAAAGCCATTTCTTCCCGACAACCATACGATGGAAAGTTGCTGAAGGATATTAGAAAGACGGGTAGTCAGTAGAATATTGATATATACTTTTACAACTTCAAAGGACTATAAACTTGAATACACGGTTTTAATTTCAACCGATACCTCCACGCGTTTCCGAGATAAAGGGTCTTGACTAACAGACAGGGTTCCGTTTTTTTTTTAAGTACGGAACTCTAAAAACAGTAAAAAACTTAGTTATATATTTAACGGGTCAAATCGCGATTATTTATTAGGTAAAACGTAATTACCTTATTTCCCGACGTTTCGGCAGCGTTGTAGTTGCCGTGGTCTGGGGTAGACTGGCAACTGTAATGCTGTCGAAACGTCGGGAAATAAGGTAATTACGTTTTACCAAATAAATAATAGCGATTTGACCCGTTTAATATATCACTATGTATGAGTATCGCGAATCATTAAGAAATACTAGTAAGAAACTTGATGTGAAACCTTAAGTGACAAACTGACCGCTAAAGTAGTTCTAGCATTATAACCGCAGCTGACTCCAGTATAAAGTTTTGGCCCGAGAGGCCAATGTTTGGAATTGTCGAGTGTCTCACGGGACTGGGGTTTAGTTATACCCGTGCCTGCTAGAGTGCGAGCTATGTCTTTGAGCGATGCGCTTCGTGGGGTATAAAGCAGGGAAACGTTGTAGACTCGCGATACTCGTACATAGTTTTACGTTTAACGGATGAAAATTTTAGAGAGTCGCGTTACTCGTACATAGTTTTATATTTGAGGGGTCTAAATTTTAGAGACTCGCGATACTCGTACATAGTTTAACGGGTCTAAATTTTAGATACGTTACTAGTACATAGTTTTATATTTGACGGGCCTAAATTTTATTCGAGGCGTGCCTTTTGAGTTCTGTCATTTCCTGCAGCGTTCGAGGTCCATTCACTTAACGTTTAACTCGCTATACTCGTACATAGTTTAACGTTTAACGGATGAAAATTTTAAAGACTCGAGATACTCGTGCACAGTTTAACGTTTAAAGGATGAAAATTTTAAAGACTCGCGATACTCGTACATAGTTTTACGTTTAACGGATGAAAATTTTAAAGACTCGCGATACTCGTACAGAGTTTTACGTTTAACGGGTCTAAATTTTAGAGAGTCGCGTTACTCGTACATAGTTTTATATTTGAGGAGTCTAAATTTTAGAGACTCGCGATACTCGTACATAGTTTTACGTTTAACGGGTCTAAATCTTAGACACTCGCGATACTCGTACATAGTTTTATCAAAATTTTAGAGACTCTTGTTACTCGTACATAGTTTTATATTTGATCGGCCTAAATTTTAGAGACTCGCGATACTCGTAAATAGTTTTACGTTTAACGGGTCTAAATTTTAGATACTCGCGATTCTAGTACATAGTTTTATATTTGACGGGCCTAAATTTTAGAGACTCTTGTTACTCGTACATAGTTTTATATTTGATCGGCTTAAATTTTGGAGACTCGCGATACTCGTACATAATTTTACGTTTAATGGGTCTAAATTTTAGATACTCACGATACTAGTACATAATTATATATTTGACGGGCCTAAATTTTATTCGAGGCGTGCCTTTTGATTTCTGTTATTTCCTCTGCAGCGTTTGAGGTCCATTCACTTATCTAGTGTAAGTGAAGGTGCCACAGGACACCCGTTTAAAAAATCTTATTTATTACATGCAAAGGTATAATAATGGTTTCGTATGTAACGGTGCGGTATATTTATTAAAGGAAAAACGATAACATTCGAGCGAACGAACTAGGACGTGTAAAAATACAATAAAAATATACCTACCCTTGCGAGTTGTACAAATTGAGTCAGTTTGGCTATTTCCCATGTTAGATGTCCTGCGTTGTTAGCGGTGTCATCTTGGTGCCCACCGCGGATTGGCAATTTCAAGCGCTAAGGTATTTAGCTGAATACTTCAGACTCTCAGATCGACTTGCACAAGCCCGTAAATCCTGATTTAAAACAATTCAAACCGGATTCCCAGTACAAAAAGCAATCAAAATTGTACTCAATCTACATTTAAGCGAACTGCGCAAACGCCCTCAGGTTTCCTCACGATGTTTTTCTTCACAGAGTCGAGCGAGTGTTAGCTACTGTAACTTCACAAACGCACATAACAAAGTTATAATACATAAATGAATCAGTTATATGTTTTTTTTGTTTCCTCTGTGCCTTTTCACTCTCTATTCTTGTTAGCCAGTGGTTCCTAGCTCGGGTATCCAGTTCAAGTACGACGGAGCCGGACAGACATCCAGGCGATATAATATTGTTATTGTATTGTCCCGACCGCGAGCCGCACTAGGCAAATAGGGTAGATTCCTAATGCCCCATTGAATTATGAGTTGTGTTTGTTAAACTTAACAGTTTAGTTCTGGCAACGGTTTATTTGGTTGTCCTGTGTCTCATTTGGGCATTTAATTGTTGGTTCAGTTTGCTCTAGTAGTAGTGACAGAGCATAATAGAGGTAACATAATATTTATGTATTGACAGTATTGAATCATATAATAATTATTCTTTATTGCAAACAATTAATAAGATAAGATGGGAGAGGTGATTTGAAATGGAATATTTATAGCTACATAAATAAGTAATAATAATATAATAAACTTATCCTACTAATAATATTATAAACGAGAAAGTTTGCGAGAACCGAGTGATTGGAATCAATAACTTGAGTTAAGCAACAACAGGCGCGGTCAGGTACGAGATGGGTGACCGTCCCGTGACTACCGCTAGTGGCATTTTTCCGAGCGCTTCCGTGCTTCGCAAGGCACGTTAAGCCGTTGGTGTTGGAGTATGGCCTAACCTTCTTGCAATGCAAGAAGAGACCCGTGCCCCAGCAGTGGGGACATACAAGGGTTGATAATAGTCGTTGTAATGCGGTAAGATGGGGTCAGGTAATGCAGGTTATAATAACTACCACTTAGTACTACACATTACTGAAGTTTTAGTGAAAGTTTTAGTTTAAAATTAGTTGAGAATGATCAAGGACGAAAAACTGTGTCATCCATTGGAGAAAAGAGGAGGCGCTGTCCATTGCGCATTGGTATAGCTAGGGTGAATCGTTGCCTAAGTGATCTTAAGCGATCACGAGTGTTAAGCAATATAGGGCGCGTTCAGTGCATGAATGGGTGCCCGTCTATGACTAATGCTAGTGGCATTTTTCCGAGCGGTTCCGTGCTTCGCAAGGCACGTTAAGCAGTTGGTGCCGGCTGCGCTCGATAGATGGCAGTCGTTAAGCCAAGCCAGGGGCCTTAGGGCGGCTTGAAAACTTCTGTGACAGTAAGACCAGCCACTTGGGCCCCGTGGTGGATTTTGGCCTATACCTTCCTTAGGGAAGAAACCCATGCCCCTCGGTGGGGACATAATGGATTCATGATGATGCGGGCTATTTTCCAGGGAGGCCTGACGTAATTTCTATAAAAGATTAGCTGCTAGACCTCAGGAGGGATCGAACCCACGACATCCGGCATGGTAATCAGACGTAATACTGCTCGACCAATGTAGTAATCGATAACGACCACACATGTATCCCTTAGTGTTTGATACTGGGGGTTGCCTTAATTGTGTTTTAATTAACGCGTGCGGTATTCAAATTAATTTGATTCGCTTAAACCTGAGCAATTCGGTGTCTATGATCGGTTTGGGGTGTGGCCCAGGCAGGAGATTCAACGACTTTCATAAAGGCTCTTAAAAAATTGAGAAGTTAACATAATATTGCTTTTCTGCAGTCTGAAATAATCGTAACACTGCAATATATTTAACCCATGTCAGAGGCCTTATAGGCGGTTTGATAACTTCTGACTGTAAGGCCCGCCACTGTCTTACAACCCTACACCAACCCGGACTTTGCCCTTGTGGTGGAGTATGGTCTAACCTTCCTGCGATGCAGGAAGAGACCAGTGCCCTAGCAGTGAGGACATGCAAGGGTTGATATTAATCAACCAATGAAACAAACGTAGATAGGCGTCTCTGCCTAAATGCATTTAAAAAAATTTAATGACACTTGACAACTTCACAAAGTATAGGTAATTTAGTTTTTATAGAGCGGATAATTCTTCTCATAAAAGTGCATACATAGTAATATATTTAACGGGTCTAATCGCTATTATTTATTAGGTAAAACGTAATTACCTTATTCCCGACGTTTCGGCAGCTTTATAGTTGCCGTGGTCTTGGGTAGTCTACCCGGGTAGTCTTTATAATCGAGATTAGATCCGTTTAGTATATAACTATGGATGTTGGCTGTCACCTCTTTATAGCGGTCTGTATTCTGAACAGCTCCTCCGCGGTTTTAACACCGGTCTACTCTCTGATGTTGCAGAACCATGACATCTTTCTCCGGGCCGCCTTCTTATTCCTTCCACCTTGCCGGATAAGTAGCAAAGTTATTGCTTGAATATTTATTGCGAATTCAATTTCAGTGCTTTCCAATTAGAGAACTTTACGTTACCTTACTGTGAATAAAATTAAACGTTTAAATTAAATTGTAGCGGCGCGTGGGAAGCGCATCGCAGTGCATAGTCGTAGTTGCTGTACCACTGACTAGGTGACATGGTTTAAGCATTTCATTAAAATTATCCTGTCTTAAAAGTGGTGTATCATTTACTACCGGGACATCTAAACACTGACCACTAACTGACTGGTAAAAAACTATTACGTAAGGGCGCTTATACACAGGCGGCACGCGTGCCCACAGCAGTCATCGACACTCACTCTTTGACGGCATTGGCACTGTTTGACGGCAGGCGCCGACGCATGTAGACGACCGCCGTTGACGGCGCGGATATTCGAAGCCGACATGTAGACGACTGCCGTTGGCTTACGTCGACGCTTGCCGTCGAAACCCGTCGAAAGCTGCCGTCGTTGTCACGTGTGCCGCCCGTGTATAAGCGCCCTAATGGTCGCTATCTCTTGTTAATTACACCCTACTTCAAAGTGCATGTCCTCGTAATGATAATGACTCAACCAACCACCACCACATAGCTAACTAATTGATGGGATGGGATAGTAACACGATGGTATGTATTTTATAATATATGCGTAGTGAAACTAAAGTGTTTTATAGTATGGAGAACTCGCACCAAACTTAGATTAGACTCACATACCATAGGTAACGTTGAAAACTTTCGAAAATTAAAGCTCAAACAATAACAATTTATTTTTTTTGTTTTCACTGGTAAGGTCTTAAAAATGCAAATCTTATAATAAAAACAGACGAACAAAAAAATTAATAACAATCAATTATAGTCATTAAAATACATCTATTCACTATAATTCAAATAACTTGACTTCATTATAATTGATTCAATCTAATTTTGGAGTGCATTGAATTGAATATAAAAATATAATTATTATTGTGTATTGAATTGAATTGATTATAATTATTATTGTGTATTGCTTCTTGTCATTTAATTTAATTAGGAATCGCTTACTTCATTTTTTTTGGGAAGAGTCCGACCAAGTTTTATTCTTATTCGAACAGTTTAATCACAATTTTAAAAACTTATTTAGAAGCTAAAAAATCCACCCATGCCGGGACTCGAACCCGCGACCGCTGGCTAATCGTGCCAGCGCTCTCCCAACTGAGGTAATGGGCGGCTAGCCGGCACAGTGAAATTTCGAACCTCTACGTATGTTTTATGTATTTCATTAATTTCATTTCGAACGTTGACGCAATAAATGGTTCGGTAGCTCGTCTCAGGCTGACTCTTTCGACAAAAAATCATGAAGTTATTCCGGAATTAAAATTACTAATATGTAGTCCTTGAAGCGCTCGTGGCCTTAGCAAACCGAGTGATTGAAATGAATCACTGGTTAAGCAACAACAGGCGCAGTCAGGTACAGGATGGGTGAGCATCCCGTGACTACCGCTAGTGACATTTTTCCGAGCGCTTCCGTGCTTTGCAAGGCACGTTAAGCCGTTGGTGCCGGCTGTCATATAATGGCAGACGTTAAGCCATGTCAGAGGCCTTATGGGCGGCTTGATAACTTCTGACAGTAAGGCCCGCCACTGTCTTACAATCCTCCACCAACCCGGACTTGGCCCCAGTGGTGGAGTATCTAACCTTCCTGCGATGCAGGAAGAGACCCGTGCCCCAGCAGTGGGGATATACTAGGGTTGATAACGTGGTTCTTACGAAAGTTTAAGCTCCAATACAGAGAGAGATGGTAGTCAGAAATAACAGACAGACAGAGCGAGATGCAGTGCACGTGTAGTTTCGTTACTAGTGGAAAATTCAAATAACTTGGGGATAGATATCTTCTTGCTCTGCTCAATATAACTGGCACACATTTAACTCACGAAGCGAGGGGAATCCGAATTATTATCAACCCGAACATCCCTAAGGAGCTGGCTTAAACTTCGGCGGGAAACTTTTTCATCCTAAATTAATATCAATTTCACGAAAAGGTAAAGTTGCCTAACGAATCTCTCCGACTCGAATGAATTGAAGGCACTGAGAAATTGCGGGAACAAATTTCAATTTGTTCGGTTTTGTTACTCCTATAGGTTTTTCTTTATGGTGGCGGAGTATCAGGATTAGAAGTGTGAGAGTATTTCTTAATGACTCGCAGTTATCATATCATACATTATAAAATCGCGATTATTTACTAGGTAAGACGTGAACGTTTTACCTATAACCGTGATTAAACACTTCTTCTTCTTCAGGCTATATTAGACCACTGTTGGACATAGCCCTCCTTTAATGAGCGTCCTAGGGCCCTGTCTTCAGCTTGCCGCATCCAGCATCTGCCAGCAGTTTTTCACAGATCGTCATCCCACCTGGTCGGAGGGCGTCCTACACTACTTTTGCCGAGTCGCGGTCTCCACTCAAGAACACGTTTACCCCAACGTTTGTCGGTTCACTTCAGCTCGCTAATTCTCTGAGCTATGTCGATAACTTTGGTTCTTTGTCGGATGCTTTCGTTACGTATCCTATCCTTCAGAGAAACTCCGAGCATAGCTCTCTCCATAGCTCGCTGAGCGACTTTGAACTAGTCGACCAGCCCTTTTGTGAGTGTCCATTTCACTGCTCCGTAGGTCATCACAGGTACGCACTGATTGAAAACTTTCGTTTTCAAACATTGCGGTATGGATGACTAGACGACTCGGCGTAGTTTCCCAGACGCTGCTCAGCCCAGCTGGATCCTCCTCTTGGCCTCCTTCTCGAAATTGTTTTTACCTAGCTTTAGCGTTAGAAATATATTGTGTGTTAGCGTGTGTGTGTGTTTGTATGTATAGAGTTTTTGTGTCTATACCTACCTACTTTATTGAGCTTCGGGAGAAATAGGAGCAGGCTGAAAATCGGCGACGTATGCCTCCAAGAATTAAGCGCAACACATACTCAGCCTACATCCCTTTGTTTCTCAATTCTTTTTTCATCTAACTAGGACGTTCATTGTGGGCACGCGTGGTAATTAAGCCCATACTCTCTCTTTCTGAAAGAAGGTTGGTGCCCTAAAGTGCGCCTACATTTTTTTTATCGCATGACCAATTTTTTTATCAATCAATCGTTTATTGGTTAGTTTGTAACGGTATTTCTTAACTTTACTTATCAATAAATATACCGTTGTTTATCTAAGGTACGTTAAGCCGTTGGTGTCGGGTGTCAGGTACAAAAAGACAGTCGTTAAGCCATGTCTGAGGCCTTATGGGGGGCTTGATAACTTCTGACAGTAAGGCCCGCCACTGTCCTAAAATCCTCCACCAACCCGGACTTGGCCCCCGTGGTGGAGTATGGCCTAACCTTCATGCGATGCAGAAAGAGACCCGTGCCCCAGCAGTGGGGACATACAAGGGTATCGATATCGACCTCTAAGTAAAGACTACGATCACGACCGAAATTCGGGTCCGTATTACAAGTATCTAGTTCAAGCACCTACTTAATTGAGAACCTACTTTTCTTTAACCGGCCTGACTTGATCAAGATTATTAACTTCGCCTACTTCGCTTGCTGAACATCTCTCATAAGTATGTTATTTAGGTTGTTCCGATAATCGCAATCGCGTTTTGGTCGACAGATCCTTTAATGGGATTCGAGGAGGTATCACTCAATTATCTATAAGAGCTCCGTTCCAATATTCCCTCGTTTCGAGTGAGTAGGGCGGCGATGTGTTAAGATTTTGTGGGATTTTTCTTGTCATATTGCTTTATTGTTTCTTTGGGTTTCAGTTTCTGCTTTTGATTCTGTCATTATTCTTATTTTATTTTTTGTATTTAAAAAGGCTATGTCTATGTCGATAGACTAATGAAAATATTCAAATAAAGCTTCTAAAAGTAGTTTATGAAGCGTTTTTCAATTTTCTCAACAAAATCACATGAGTTAACGAGTAACTTGATTTTCGCATTTATTGAGACCCCTATAAATCCAGATTTTCTTTGCCTGGTTTAATTGATTTCTGATTTTTGCGTGAAACTAACATAATTTTACTCAATTTCCTCTTAAACCACTCCTATTAAGCAGGTGTTTGAAATTCATAGTTTTCCTTTGCTTTCATACAATCTTGTAACTTCGCCTCAAGTTACAAGATAGAGAAATGAAAATTCTCGTATTTTTTTTTATGGGATATGTTCTTTCATGGGTTTGGAAGTGGTTTAATTTAATTCTAAGTTTCACGATAGGTATTTCGATACCTTTTATACAGCTTTTATCGCAAATAATAGTATAAAAAACACAGCCTATATACGTCCCACTATAGTGCACAGGTCTTCTCTCGGGGCGATTTATCGCAGAATTCCCACAAAATTGCTATCCTTGGTCAGCCTACAGCTAAGCTTGCATTCTGTAACCTTACTCGTAGAGACGTAGCTCCTATCACTTTCGATACGTCAGTGCTAATGTGATGGATCAAGTGAACCGTAAGGCTGACGAGGAAGGATTAATTTCCACCTCCGTCGGTTTTCTCTTATTAGGTTCTGTTTCTTGTCAGAACCATTAATTGGATACCGTTTGTAGGTATTCGTTATTTTTGTTTCAAAACTGTAAAAGTGGTTGTGACGGTAAACTGGTTGTATTATTTTTTATCTGGCTTTGCAATAAAGTGTTCTCTATCTATATATCTATCTAGAGGTCAAATTGGTAATATTTCAAACATAATGCACTTTTGGCAGATAATCTTTGTAAGTATGAATGATTGTTTGGGAAAAAATATATTTTCTTCCAGAAAATGCTGTAAACGTTTCGACTACTTTTTATTCTCTGCCAAACATTCTAAACACGCAGACTACCACAAGTTGATCGTATCTATATGCATACATTACACGCCCAATTAGAAGACAGCTGCTTGATTGGTCAGAGCGCTTCCTGTGGGCGAAAGAATACTATGGATAAAACAGTTTACTTTTGTTTATTTCTGTGGGTTTATTTATTTCAAAATCGCTCATAGCCCCTCCCTGAGTGACCTTAAAGATCGATCATGAAGGTTGAGCAACATAGGCTGCGTTCATGCATAGATGGGTCGTCTATGACTACCGCTAATGGCATTTTTCTGGTACCGTGCCGCAGCAGGTGGTGCCGGCTACTGTCGCTAGATAACAGTCGTTAAGACAAGTCAAAGGCCTTGAAAACTTCTGACGGTAAGACCAGCCACTAGTCTTGCAAGCCTCCACCTCCCGGACTTGGCCGCCGTGGTGGAGTGTGGCCTATACCTTCCTCAGGTAAGAGACCCGTGCTCCTCGGTGAGGTGACGGATACTCATATTTATTTCAGTTTAGTTTTTTTACTGGAATTAAAGTGAAGAACGAGTTATGTACGGATTTTTATATAAATCGGTACATTACTGCGAATAGAACACAGTCAAATTAAGAAATAATAAAAAAACGTGACCATCGCAAACTATCTGCCGGCAAAGCGGCAAAGAGTCACTATAAATTATGCTCAGTTTTATTGCGTTCTAGCGTAGAGACCAACGTCGTCGTCGTCGTCAGGCTGTACGAGTCCACTGCTAGACATAGCCCTCTCCTAATGAGCGCCATAGCGCCCTGTCTTCAGCTTGCCGCCGGTTTTTCGGCAAGCCGGCATCTGCCGGCAGTTTTTCGCAGATCGACATCCCACCTATCCTACCTACCTAGAGACCAACGTAGAACCGTCGATATCGATATCAACCCTTGTGAACGTAGAACTGTACTTTATTCTATGTAGGTGTACCATTACATACTCGTATATATTGTAACTGTCTCATCTGTGTATTCTAAGTAGTGGTGAAAGTAACTTATTTCGTTCCAAAAAGGGGTACAACTCGAAAAAACAAATGAAGATGCGATTGCCGCTATCTGGACTATTTTTGTTCTTCGTTATTTTTTATACCTAATTTAAAATAATCTTAAATATTTTGCCCAAATTTATGTTTTTTTTAAGTTATTTAAAAATATATACCTATTCTTTAATAAATACTTAACTTTCCATTTGGGAACGCGCTGTAACTGAGTGGTTGTATAGAAAGTTCGAGCATGGAACAACAACAGAACTACAAAAATAGAACCAGTTGTTTTAATATTTTACAGCTGTTAATTACTAACGATTCTCCCTAGAGCTGAAAACTTTTACTTCAGACTCATTCCTCAAGCAACTTCAGACCTATGAGTAATGAAAAATAACATAACATTTACGTACTGGCACATACAAGATACCCTGTGTCGTAGGAACCAGAAACAGGGGCATGACAAACATGTAAACAGCCAAGACCTGGGCTGTTTTTTTTACTTCTCCCCTACGTATACTTAATATGTAAGTCGAACTGTAAACTAGGATAAGTGTACACGTATACCCATGTCTGTTGCTGAATAAATATCTTTATCTTAACTCTAACACTTATCCATCCATTTCTTTCATCTTCGGGCCATTACACACTGCCCAGTAATCCGTTCGTGACAGCCAATGCATTGTAATGGGGCATTACAGGCTCCACGTGCTCCGTCCTTGTCAGGCAGAGGCTTATCGGGATACCACCTCTCTCCCTCTCTTTCTCTCGCGTGGCCCCGAACTTGGCCGAATGCTGAAGCTGAGGTAATTACTCGTAGACGTGATGGAAGAATCGAAAGGTGAAAAAGTGGGAAAATGGTTGGAATCTTGATGGGAAAACTAGTAGGTGGTTTTGAGACTACGTGTAGGAAAACTGCGCTGTTATTGTATCAAAAATATCAAACTAGACTTAAAAAATTCTCCGCCAAAAATATTGTAATTCACTTATACTAAATTTGTACTCATATTCTTGTTAATGCACTAACCCGTGCTAAGGACGATTTTAAAAACCTATTTAGAGGCTAAAAATTCTCTCCATGCCGGGATTCGAACCTGCGACCTCTGGCTATCCGTGCCAGCGCTCTTTCAACTGACCTAATGGGCGACTCACCGGCATCAGTGAAATTTCGAACCTCTTTGCAATAGTCTCTGTATTACGTACAGGCAGCGACATCTGGCTTAAGTAATTTGCATCACTTGCAGCCCCGAGTACTTACTTTGCAGTTAGGTGGAATTTTTAGCCTCTGAAAAGGTTTTTAAATTTGTAATACGTATTACAAAAAAAATTGGATAGCGCCTTGCACGCTACTCAATAAATTGAGTATTGTGAAAAACTGGAAAGACGGATATTATTTATGGAATTTTAATTTTTCAACATTTCAAATAACTTCTACACAACACAGTGACTTGATCTGGTCCCAAACTAGGATACCCTGTACTATGGTAACCAGGTAAGGACGTCACAAACATGAAAATATACCCAGACTGTGGTCACCTGTGCAAATGTATGACGGCCTCCAATGGGCATTGAACCCACGATCTCTGTCTTGGTATCCAGGTGCTTTAACGGCTACGCCAACGAGGCAGTCTACTACGTCAATGGCTATAGTCGGACCATTATTTTAATAATTAAATTATTCAACAAAGCAATCATTTAATTACTAAAGTTCGACATTCAATATGAGAGCAACGTTTGGACTTATTTTATTCAAATGCGCGCTTCATCTCGATAAAGGGGGTTTTAACCTAGAAACACATAGTGCAAACATTCATCTCATCACAGAAATAGGGTTGTCACACAAGCGTTGATATTAATATCGTAGTATCTTACGAGGTTATTGAATGCCTAAAACGACTGTACAATTAACAGTCGTTTCTAAAGTTACTGATTAGTGCACTCTAATCAGTAACGTGAAAAGCGATTTTGCAACCGAAACCTAAAAGTTTTCCTGCTATGAAATATACAATCGTATTTGATAAGGTACATAAACATATCATAACATAACCTCACGCCTGTATCCCAGAGGGGTAGGCAGAGACCAGGGACTGCCACTTGCCACGATCCTGACAGATCACCTTCGCTTTATCAACGTTCATAAGTCGTTGCATGCACTCACGCCCGTTTTGGGTACTTTTTATCTTCCCCTTTGCTAATACATACCCTATTTGGTGGATGTATGTCCGCCTGGGACGTCCCTTAACAGCCCTTCCACTCACATTCGCAATATATATTGTTTCGTCAATCTTTCTTCCTTCATCCTCTCCACATGTCCAAACCAACGCAACATTCCTTTCTCAATTCGAGTCACTACATCCTCTTTCAGTCCACAACGTTCTCTAATTAGACTATTGCGTATCCTGTCATTCAAAGGAACACTACACATACTTCTCAAGGACCTAATTTCTACTGAATTTATACTCTTTTGATAGGTATATATTATTTCTTTATTTACTATACCAATTGGACGGTGTTATGTAAGAAGATATCAACCGACACTTTGTTAGAAATGAGAAAACGGGCTTCAAAGATTTCAAATTTAAAATAGTAGCTGTGCCTACATATTTTAAGTTAAGAGCATAATTTTTACTCTGAACGTCTAACTGTGTATATAGTTTATGTCAGTTAAGAAAATATTGTGGAATGTAATTTACTTTTAAAACAATAAGCGTTTTCCGCTTAATTTGTTATTGTATTAACGCTCGATTCATACTAATTTTATTTGCAAAAACGTACTATGCAACGATTACTGTCGTTTGATTCTTTAGTGCAATTTGTTTCGGGCGAAATAAAATGCGCGATAAGATTAAATCCACATATTTTAATACAAATTAGGTAACTAGTTACTAAAACAAATGTGCCACTGATTACGATAGTTACCTATTTGAACGAATATAATAGTTGGTACTTTAAAATAAAATATTTACTATTTGAAAAATATATTGATATTCATGAAATTTTTAGGTAGGTATTTTGTTATCTGAAGACCTATAAAGAGATGGGAAGACGAATTACCCAAAGGATGGAGATCCATAGCCAGAGACAGAGAAAAGTGGAAAGCCCTAGAGGAGGCCTATGTCGGAAGACAAACTGACATTGAAATTGAATAATTATAATTAATCGAATTAAGTAATAAATTCAATCAATATTCCTATCTTATCAAGTGCATGTTATAATGAAATAAAAGTAGGTACTCGGGGCTGTAAGTGATGCAATTTGCTTAAGCCAGATGTCGCTGCCTGTACGTAATACAGAGAATAGTGTAAAGAGGTTCGAAATTTCACTGATGCCGGTGAGTCGCCCATTGGCTCAATTGGTAGAGCGCTGGCACGGATAGCCGGAGGTTGCGGGTTCGAATCTCGGCATGGGTGAAATTTTTAGCCTCTAAATAGGTTTTTAAATTTGTCCTTAGCACGGGTTAGTGCATTAAAAATAAAAATAGTATAAATAAAAGTCAATTTAAAGTAATAATTTAATTGAAATATGATTTTATCTTAGGTAATAACAATTGTCAGAAAAATAAAGGCTTTTTTTTGTTATCATAAATTTTGATACTATTACAGGTCAATAATACAAACAAAAAATGCTTCCAAAATCAAAAATAAAAACAAGCTGCTTCTTCTGCTTCTTCAGGCTATATGTTAGTCCACTGCTGTAAGTAGCCCTCTCCTAATGAGCGCCATCGCGACCTGTCTTCAGCTTGCCGCATCCAGCATCTGCCGGCAGTTTTTCGCAGATCGTCATCCTACCTAGTGGAAGGGCGTCCTACACCACGTTTGGGGAGTCTCCACTCAAGAACACGTTTACTCCAACGTTTGTCGGTTCTTCGCGAGATATGGCCAGCCCACTGCCACTTCAGCTCGCTAATTCTCTGAGCTATGTCGATAACTTTGGTTCTCTGTCGGATGCATTCGTTACGAATCCTATCCTTCAGAGAAACTCCCGAGCATACTTCTCTCCATAGCTCGCCAAGCGCTTTGAACTGGTGGATCAGCCCTTTCGTGAGTGTCCATGTCTCGGCTCCGTAGGTTATCACAGGTAGGACGCACTGGTTGAAAACTTTCGTTTTCAAACTACGCCGAGTCTTCTCCGAGAAGACTTTGTCAGCAACCCGAGGGTCCGCCGAAAGTTTGGATTTCCTGCTAGTCCGCTGCGTTTTGCAAAGCTTGATGCTCTCGTCCCTCGGAGTTTCGACTTGATTGTGTAGGGTCTCGTCAGCGTCTTCGGTGGGCTCCTAGGCAACAAATATATACCCGAGAAGCTGCTGGAACTTCTCGGTGCTGCCATGATTTAGATTGGGTTAGGTCGGAGCGTGGACTTCATCAGACGGTTTCTCTTAAGCTTCAAGTTAATATTCAGGGAACCTCGGAGAAGTCGGTGATCGGATCCGGTATTGAACCTGTTGATCACTGAGACATCAATATATACTTGCTATCCGTCATGATGAAGTCGATCTCATTTTTAGTCACAGTATCGGGGATTTGCCATGTCCACTTCCATTTAGGCTGTTTCTTGAAGAAAGAGTTCATCAAGAATACTTCCTCATTCTCAAGTAAGTGATTCCTGACTCCATAACCATGCGGGCCTATTCAGGACTCGTTGCCACTCTGGGTTCCCACCTTGTTCTTAAAGTCCCCCATAACAACGTTGAAGTGAGTTTTTGTGGTATTATGTAGGGCTTTGAATATGTCTTCGTACATATCTTCCAATTCATCATCTGAGTGTGTCGAGGTCGGTGCGTCTACCTGAATGACTTCTTCAATGCCGAGTCTTGATCCTCAAGCGAGTGAAATATCGTATAGTTGATGATATGCATTTACGAATTAAATGCCATTTTTGGCTTGCGATTCGATATTGCGTTTTAAAAATGATTGAAAATAACATAATCCTCGCGCACAATTCTTTAGAACGTAACAAACTGGTGCGCAGGTTCTTACAAAGTTTGATGTGGCGATTGATTCAACCCCTTATTATAAGGCACTAGAAGTGATTTTTGACGAAAAAAATAGCTGAATACCTAGTTTATCGTGCGTAGAATCGAACTGCATTCATAACTTATTTTTTTCGATTTTGTCGCTTGATTCGATCTTACATAACGTATTCCAATTTTCTAATTAAACAAAACATTTGAGCTAGATCGCTGTCGGTCGGTCGAGTACCGAGAAGGCTGGCGGCATCGCCTCGCTATGTAGCGAGGCTTAACCTTTGGCTAAAGTACATACCGTGTAAGATTGTGCCTAGAGGTGTCAACTAGGCACGATCTTTCACGTCACGAGATCTTTTTAAAGAGAAGTCCCGAGACCCCATAGTCCCAGAGTCTCTACCCCAAACGGCACAAATATGTGTATAGTAGTGTACTCTATATCAATAAATGCTACCATGCCCCCATGGCTGGCGGTCGCTTTGATATGAGACTGTGCAAGGGTTGCAGGTTGCGTCCCAGGTAAGCGATCATCCATTCATCCATGGAATCAGCGATAATTTTTCTTTATTTACAATATAAAAAAATATCTTATAATATTTACAGAACCAAAAATAAAAACTATACTAAACTCTGAGGCTAAACGTAAACCAATTTTCTAATTTAAATAAAATATTTGAGTGATCTCGCTGTCGGTCGGCACGCTTACGCTGGTGACGCTATTACGCCATTGCAAATTGCGCAATTTTATTGAAAGCTATGATAATACAAACATTTTTAAGGCTATTGATGCATGAATGACTTCTATGTAAATAGGTAAAGTAGTTCAATATTCCATAAAGAGTGTATTCCATTAGGTAGTTTAAATTTTCAATGGAATTCAATTCGGTTGAACCCTGTAATTAGGTAAAAAAAGTACTGTAGATACTGTGTTTTCACGGTTGTTTAGATTGTGTCAGTTTACATATAAAAATCGTTACCAAAGTTTTTCGATTAACCGCATTAGCAGTTTGGAAAATTATGTAATAGAGGTTTTTAATGTTTTCCTATAAATAAATAAAAATAAATAAAGTCGTTCAACTTTCGATGTCCAAATTTTCCAATGATTTTCAATGGCATTACTTTAATGTGATTGAACTGTATAATATTGCATTTGGATAGATAGATAGAACACACTTTAGTGCACAACCAAAAAAAGTATACAACCATGATTTTCTAACTCTAAGTAATGTCATTGATGGTCATTAGTGATGAATTCGTTCAATGTTAAATATAAAATGCTTTACAATGGAATTGCTTCAATGTGATTGAACCGTAACCTAACCCCTATTAGTGTCAATACATTGACACTAACAAGTGTCAATACATTGACACTAACAAGTGTCAATACATTGACACTAACAATGTATTTGTCACTCTATCGATGCTGAGCATGTTTTACTCGGAAAACGTACAACCCTGGGTGGTTCACATATCGACGGGCACCTCAGGAACCAGGTCACACGGAAACGGCGGGAAACAATGGCCCTGTCCGATGTCACTTCACTTAATGCGCTACCTTCTTTTCCTACGCCCCCGCCTGGATCCAAGTCTCGAATTTTCCAGAGCCGGGCGTTGAGCAAAGGAGTAAGTAAAGTAAAAGTTTTTCTTAAGGATTCGCGATACTCATACATTATAGTCTATTTATCCTTACGTGTTTAATTTAGTAAACAAGATTCTAACCTCAAAATTGACATCTGATGCCAAAAATAGATATTTTTTCGCAAGTTCATGAACTTGGTTTATAAAATTGGCAGCGTGTTATCTAAAAAAGTGTACCAGATCACTTTTTTTACGGAAATGTGACAGTTTTCAACAAAAAAAGTCCACTTTACCGGTAGAAGCTTGTTTACTAAAATGGACAAGTAAGGATAAATAGACTGTAGTTATATACAGTCTACCCGAGACCACGGCAACTGTAACATAATTATAAGGTAATTACGTTTTACCTAATAAATAATCGCGATTAGAGCTTTTTAATATATAACTAAGTAAAAGTTTATTTCTCACCATAAAGAGCAACATAAAGGCGGGGTATTATACGCCTTCAGGGCTTAACAAAATCACTTAAAGGTTTGTACGGTCAGCAACTACCTATTGAAAGTACATTGACGCACGAGGTAAAATGCGCAAGCTGTAACAGGAAATAAGCAGACGGCGCAATTCACATTTGCGATACATTAGTTTTTATGTTTATTTACAATTTAGCTCGCATGTCACCAACATTAACATCCAACAATAAACAGTGAAGTTTTTAAATAATATTTTGGATTGGTTCAAACAACTCTCAACAGCGATATCATTCCGATGTAAAACTTAACTGCAAAGAAGGTACTCGGGGCTGCAAGTGATGCAAATTACTTTAGCCAGATGTCGCTGCCTGTACATATTATAGAGAGTATTGTAAAGAGGTTCGAAATTTCACTGATGCCGGTGAGTCGCCCATTAGCTCAGTTGGAAGAGCGCTGGCACGGATAGCCAGAGGTCGCGGGTTCGAATCCCGGCATAGGTGGAATTTGAAGCCTCTAAATAAGTTTTTTAAAATTGTCCTTAGCACGGGTTAGTGCATTAAAAAAAAGAATATAACCCTCAACAACTATAAGAACGAGTGCCAGTCAGTTAACATCAACACTGTAGGGGTTCGGAGTAAAGCCTGATTAACATTTGCTTTATTTTCATGCTTTTTCAGCATGCTTTACATAGAGGTAGAATAAAATAGACACGAAAAGCGTGCACCGGTAAGGGATAGCTAATCTTTTTGGGGTTTACGCAGTAGGAGCTCCTGGTAATAAAACTCATTCTCTCTCTCTGAGAACAGGCCAGAGTGCTTAGTGCGAGTTTTTTAACTACTCGATCGCGTTAACGTAAACTCATATTTCTATGGCATCGAGGAAGCGCCACCTAGCGACAAGTATGGAAATTCAAATTGCTGAGTGCGAGTTGTAATGGTTTACGTTGAGAAGTGACCACGTTTACCAGCCAAAACACGAATAAACGCGAGTGCGAGTTGTACTGTGACAGCGTTTTGCCAGTTCGAACGGTTAACTTACTCATACTCACTACTCGATGCTCGATTAACGCGGTAGTAAAGTTATTCGATTGGATCTGTCAAACTCGCACTAAGCACTCTGTGCCTTTATTTGCATGGTAACCCCAAAAAAATTGCTTTCCCTTACGGCTGTTCGCTTGTGATGCCTCTATCCTATTCTACCTCTATGTAAAGCATGCTCAAAAAGCATGAAAATAAAGCAAATGTAAATGAGGCTTAACTAAAGCTACTAGCCTCTACAAGGCAATTATTGGTACAATTATTGGTACAATTGACGACCTCGGTGGCGCAGCGGTTTGGCACGCTGACTGTAAAACCAAAGGTCTCGGGTTCGATCCCCGGTCGGGGCAAACTAGGAAACGAACTTTTCTAGTTTGTCTCGGGTCTTGGATGTTATCTATGTATTTATTGTATTAAATCTATCGTCGAGTTAGCACCTATGACACAAGTCATTTAGTTGTACTTAGTATAGGGCTACCGAGATCTGTGTAATATGTCCATGAATATTTATCTATTATTATTATTATTCATTTATTTATAATTATCAATTCAACTAATTGCCGAACTAGGTGGTCCTGTATTTTGGCAATTAGTTTTATGTACTTTATGTGCAGATTAATTTCAGATGACTAATTTAAGTATTACGCGTCTCAAGTATACGGATATATCGTAGAGTGTGAGACGAGCAACCGACGACGCGAGCTCCGTCTCTGCTCACCATGATTAAGCTCTGCGAATCGGAGCGAAACCTGGTCGGACTTTTCCGATATAACAACACCCGTAAGTAAATCCGGACTAAAAGTCTACAATGTGTTGTGCTTACGAAAGTTTTAGTTAAAAAATACGGATATATTAGTAAATATGGTTACGGTTTTAGCCTCTAAATAGGTTTTTAAATTTGTTCCTTAGCACGGGTTAGTGCATTAAAAATAAAAATAGTGTAATCATGTGGGTACAGTGATATCGTTCCGATGTTAAAACCTAACTGCAAAGTAGGTAGTCGGGGCTGTAAGTAATGCAATTTGCTTAAGTCAGATGTCGCTGCCTGTACGTAATACAGAGAATATTGTAAAGAGGTTCGAAATTTCACTGATGCCGTGAGTCGCCCATTGGCTCAATTGGTAGAGCGCTGGTACGGATAGCCAGAGGTTGCGAGTTCGAATCCCGGCATGGGTGAAATTTTTAGCCTCTAAATAGGTTTTTAAATTTGTTCCTTAGCACGGGTTAGTGCATTAAAAATAAAAATAGTGTAAATATGGTTAGTTATTACTTAATTGTTGAGCAAAAGATTCCTTTACTGGGTAATTGAAAGGCTTCACGTATTGTACGAGCGAACATTTTATTTACGGCGTACTTAACAAGAACTTCAGGTTCAAAACTTTGATGTGGTTTTTGGCGCTTGTTAATTCTTTTATCTAGTCTGCTTGAGATATGGCGTAAGGTATACTGTGTTTTGAGGTACCAAAATCTTGGGTTTCATACAATACGAGTATATTGTAATTTTTGTTTTAATAAGTTTTTCGCGCTTTTAAGCGCTCGTGATCTAGGCGAACCGAGTGATTGAAATCAATCACTTGGATTGAGCAACAGCAGGTGCGGTCTGGTACAGGATGGGTGAGCGTCCCGTGACTACCGCTAGTGGCATTTTTCCGAGCGCTTCCGTGCTTTGCAAGGCACGTTAAGCCGTTGGTGCCGGCTGTCATATAATGGCAGTCGTTAAGCCTTGTCAAGCCTTATGGGCGGCTTGATAACCTCTGACAGTAAGGCCCGCCACCGTCTTACAATCCTCTACCAACCAGGACTTGGCCCCCGTGGTGGAGTATGTCCTAACGTTCCTGCGATGCAGGAAGAGACCCGTGCCCCAGTAGTGGGGACATACAAGGGTTGATAACGATAACGAAGTTTTTCGCAAAGCGGTGGGCAGTGACTGGAAGAGGAGAGCCGAAAATCGGGCTCAGTGGTGTGTCTTGTGAGAGGCCTTAATCCAGCAGTGGACTGACACTGGCTGATTATGATGATGATGATTATGATGATGATGATGAAGTTTTAGGAGTTACTAGACAAATAATGTGGAACAAAAAAAAATATTTGAGGAAAAGTAGCGCTTATTGTGTTTTATTTGGGGCAGCTTTTATTTATTAATCCAGCAGTGGACTGACACTGGCTGATTATGATGATGATGATTATGATGATGATGATGAAGTTTTAGGAGTTACTAGACAAATAATGTGGAACAAAAAAAAATATTTGAGGAAAAGTAGCGCTTATTGTGTTTTAGTCGGGGCTGTAAGTGAAGCAAATTGCATCACTTACAGCCCCGACTACCTACTTTGCACGTTCAGTGATATCATTCCGATGTTAAACCTAACTGCAAAGTAGGTAGTCGGGGCTGTAAGTGATGCAATTTGCTTAAGCCAGATGTCGCTGCCTGTACGTAATACAGAGAATAGTGTAAAGAGGTTCTAAATTTCACTGATGCCGGTTAGTCGCCCATTGGCTCAATTGGTAGAGCGCTGGTACGGATAGCCAGAGGTTGCGGGTTCGAATCCCGGCATGGGTGAAATTTTTAGCCTCTAAATAGGTTTTTAAATTTGTTCCTTAGCACGGGTTAGTGCATTAAAAATAAAAATAGTATAATATTAAATATGTGAATGTTATATTCTTTTTAATGCACTAACCCGGTGTAAGGACAATTTAAAAAAAACAATTTAGAGGCTAAAAATTCCACCCATGCCGGGACTCGAATCCGCGACCTCTGGGTAACCGTGCCAGAATGATGTGAATGTTGTAATTGTATTTAAGTTTGTTTCTCAATCATAAACAAACATAATACAATTTAATCACTAATTGCAAAAGGGGCACATTTTCATGAGTGTAAAATGTTCAGGAAACTATAAAATGTAAATATCTTTTAATACAATTATTTTTTTGCCGTCGTTTTGATCTCCTATAGATGTATGACTCTCTTTGGAAACCTGTAGTGACAATGTGAGGGTGAATACTTTATGGGTATACTATTTATTGGCTTTTAAAATCCATGCACATGTTCCCTTTTTGCTAAAAACTCTACAGGTGTTCCCTTTTTACACTTAGGTAACTAAAAAAAATCAAAGCCCAATTATTATGAAAAAGTAATGTTATTTATTAAAATTTTAATAATTATAAATCAAATGTGTGCACACTAATGATGTACTATTTCATCACGCTGTAATCGGTTTTCGGTTGGCCACTCTAATATTTCTTTCCAGAATTTATTGTGGTGTTCTATACAGTCTATTTATTCATACTTGTCCAATTTAGTAAACAAGATTCTAACCTTAAAATTGAGATTAGATGCCTAAGCTAGACATTTTCTCGCAAATTCATGAACTATGTTTATAAAATTGGCAGCGTGTTATCTAAAATAGTGTTCCAGGTTACTTCATTTATGGAAATATGTCAGTTTTGGACTAAAAAGTCACAGTTTAAGGGTAGAATCTTGTTTACTAAATTGGACAAGTAAGAATAAATAGACTGTAGGAATATACTCCTTCAACTTTATTAGATCGTTCATCTTGCTTTGAAGCATTTGGTATTTTATTTGAGTTCAGACTTCCCGTAGGTAGAGCTACTATAGAATCCCCTGGTTTGCTTGATGATCACAGACAAAAATAATGCATAGACAAGTAAAAAGCCCGATTAATACGATTGAAAATAATGTTGTTCGTATAGTATGGCGAATTGAAAAATTCGAGCAAAAAGGGCAAGTGAGTGTGGTTTCTTGCCCTTTTTGCGCTGAACAGAGTTGATTGCACTGGAACAATTCTGATACTATACAGAGTTGAAGCGCCATTTTTGCAGAAAATGTAGACATAACCTTGCAGACCACATTTATGTCAAAAAAGCTGTATGAGTACCAAAGTACTGAACGTGCCCTTTTTGCAATTAGTGATTCAATTACAGTTTCAAACATCGGATTTGGATGAAATTTGGCGCGAAGGTATTTATTAAACAGTCTGATTTAACAAAACTAATTCTTTTCATTTTATGCCTCGTGGATTTGAAAGACAGGATACGGGAAAAAGAGCGGGAAAATTGCCTTGTCTCGATTTATTTACCTTATTTTTTTATTTATTTATTTATGCTAAGTTTCTATCTAGAAGTGAACTTGAGAGATCTTAAAAACCTATTTAGAGGCTGAAAATTCCACCCTTGCCGGGATTCGAACCCGCGACCTCTGGCTATCCGTGCCTGCGCTATTCCAACCGAGCTAATGGGCGACTCACCGGCATCAGTGAAATTTTTAATCTCTATACAATATTTTCTGTATTACGTACTGATCGTAGAGAGATCTTAACAACTGTCATAACCTAGAATAAATGAACCTAGAATCAATAACCAAGGACTTTAATCACTTTCCGCCAACAACGGCCATTTTAGCGGAAATCGATTAGAGTTCTAGTATATTGGACTCAGGTTCTAAACTGTAGGTGCCAAAAATAGTCGTCATACCTAGTTGTTAGGATTTTTCATGTACACTCTTAGATAAAAATGTATTATTAAACAAGTTATGATTTTTTTTCCATTGGTGGCGTTAGTTAAGAACCCGAAGTGCCTCGCAATGGTACTTTGCCTTTTCCGTATACTATCTTCGACTAATACCATGTGCGATTCATACAATCGACAGCACATCAACCTTCACATGCATATGCTTTTGTGACAGTTCAAAGTTAAGTAGTGAAAGGAACTATCGTGAGAAAACCCGCCTGTCTAGATACTGACATACCTCAACACTAGAACTCTGCGTTAGAACGTAAATAAGCAAATTAATTATAACTAAACGTATAACTAATATAGCCTGAAGAAGAAGAAGAAACGTATAACTAAATTATAAATGGCAGTCGTTAAGCCATGTCAGAGGCCTTATGGGCGGCATGATAACTTCTGACAGTAAGGCCCGCTACTGTCTTACAATACTCCACTAACCCGGACTTGGCCCTCGTGGTGGAGTATGGCCTAACCTTCCCGCGATGCAGGAATAGACCCGTATCCCAGCAGTGGGGACATACAAAGGGTTGATATCAAACGTATACACATAACGAGGAATATGTCCACCTGGGACGTCCCTTACTCGCCCTTGCCAACACTTTACCTCTATCCTCTTCCCTCATCCTCTCCAAAGTATGGCCAAACCAACGCAACATTATTTTCCCAATTCTAGTCGCTACATCCTTCTTCAATACATAACTTAGAAAACAAAGTCACTGGTTACACTATTTTTATTTTTAATGCACTAACCCGTGCTAAGGTAAGGTAATTGGTAGAGCGCTGGTACGGATAGCCAGAGGTTGCGGGTTCGAATCCCGGCATGGGTGAAATTTTTAGCCTCTAAATAGGTTTTTAAAGTCACTGGTACATGCCCGGTCTGGGAATCGAACCTGGGTCATTGTTCTTCTCACTGGACCGTTCTCAAATTATATTGTAATGTAATCTAGAATATCCGAATTATATTTAGACTCGAAGCTAAATATAATTCGGATATTGAGCGTTAAGCCGTCATTGTTATTAAGACCCTATACATCATCTTCACACAAAGGCGCTAAAAATTTCATTTTATGTGATGACGCAAGCACCTTTTGCGGCCAATGGGGAAAATATTTTGCTGAAGCTTTTCCTATATTAACGAACGGTTCTCGAGCGGGATGTTTTTTTTTCTTAGAGTTGAGGATGCATCGGTAGCCCTGTGGGTAGAACAATGGACTCGGAATCGAGAGACCCCGGTTCGATTCCCAATTCTGCACGACACGTTGCTACGTAATACAGAGAGTATTGTAAAGAGGTTCCAAATTTCACTGATGTCGGTGGTCGCCCATTAGCTCAGTTGGGTGAGCTCTGGCACGGTTAGCCAGAGGTCGCGGGTTCGAGTTCGGCATGGGTGGAATGTCTCTTAATAGGTTTTTAAAAACGTTGTTTACATTCATTTGGTGTAAAGGTGCTATTTGAAAACCAGCTCTGTTTCGAATAGAAACAGCAAACGCCGAACTAGTAGCATTGTCACACGAACACTTTATTTAATAATTATTTAACATATTTCTTTGTGGCAAAACGAATCATTAATTCATACAATGCGGGCCCGCATTGTATGCTTTGTATTATGCATTGTATTAAATAAAGTGCGCAGTGCCCAGCCCATCTGAGACGCAGCGACTTGATGAATCTGACGTTAATTAAAGTTATCAATGGCAATGATGGAATCTTATACGTATAGGTGGTTTCTAATGTATTAGATTTAAGAGGACCTAAGAAAAGATTGTACCTATTGGAGAAGATATAAGATTGGAGTTTTTTTTCGCGCTGCGCTGTGTAGTGGAGAAAACACTACGGCTCGAAGGCAGCGGCTTTCACTTTCACTTTCATGTTACATTGTACTTTGACATTCAGCAAACAGAATGTAAATTCTTTACGTTGAAATAAATTGAATTGACGATTGTTCCCATATTTTTGTGTCGCTAATAAATAAAATGAAATACTTACTTTTAATCTCACTCGAGCGGCATTTTACTCAGAGGATTGGCAAGACACCATGAGGCTTGCAATATCAGCCTACAATAACGACTAGTCATGAGGACCACGAGCACTCTGTCAAGAGCCCTCCGACCAAGAAGAAGATCACTCGCGATCTAAAGACAAAAGAACGATCGCCACCAGCTACTGTCGACTCTCGTTTGAAAAACAAAACAGAAACAACTTACAGTTTCATTGAACAGTAGTACAGTCAACAGCACGTCCACCTTTCCATCTGCTACACTCTACTCTTGCACAGTAAGGGACGAGTTTGTGACGATGAAATGGAATGAAAAAAGTTTTTTTCAAGTAGCGCAGAAATTGCGGCACTCAACGTTACATGTGAAACAAGAAAATCCATTTCAAAATCTAGATCATTTTGGAGAAAAAATTAACAAAAAAAACTCCGAACTTAGTCTTTTCAAAGTCCTTCATTAACTAAGTTTACATAATTATTATAAAACACAGAACTTATGCATTGTACTGGCTTGGGTGCAAAGGTTAATCAGCGGTTGACTGTACCTACTGAGCGCCTTTTGTGGGGGCAATTTGTACGTTTTTTCGCAGCGGGGCGGGCGCCGATCAAATAAATTAAAACCCATTGAATAGCGGAAGCTAGGATCCCGTTTATTTATTTATTGGCGGTTTTTGTGCAAAAGCCATTTCCGGTTTGGGGAATTTCTGCTGAATTTTTTAATTTCGTGCGGAATTTTTGCCCGATTGCGAAAGCAAAAAGGGGCTATATTTTTCGCACGATTATTAGTAGGTATGTGTTCTTTTTTATGATTACACAGAGGCAAAAGGTTTGAAGGATTTTGACGTACGTAACGTCAAATTAAAACAGTTCATAATGCGAGTGATACTGGGTATATAATTTCAAGAAAAAAAAATGCGTCAACCAACTGCATTACAGTTGGTAGTGTGTTAAATATTAATACATAAATATTAAAATACCGAAAAAGTCTCAAATAAGGCCTATGAGACTGTCAAATTTCAATCTATCTAGAAGATGTAAAAAGAAGCTCAGCTGAAAAGATGTACTCGTAAAATTCAACCAACTCATTTAGGCCTAGTTTTATTTACTACCTTTATTATTTTATAAATTTATACATTACTGTCCTATATTATAAAATTGTGTAGGTAAATAGTTATTTAGTCTGTTCTTATTAATAAATAACTTATTTTTTAATTATACTAGGTTTATCCTGCGGCAACACCCGCACTATAAATTAGCCCTCGGGAATGTCGTACTGGAATATTAAGTATGCTATGTCTCAATTCAGATCTTTGTCTATCTGTACGCCAAGTTTCATGTAAATCCCTTCAGCCGTTATTGCGTGATTATTTTTTTAAAATGATATAGTGATATGAATATAGTTTATATACGTCCCACTCCAAGGCACAGGGCTTCTCTCAGAAAGAGAGAGTATGGGCTTAATTACCATGCGTGCCCACCGTAGATTGGTAATTTTAAGGGCTAAAGTTATTGAACACCTCCGACAGTCAGGTTTCTTCGCGATATTTTCCTTCACCGTTAGCAAGTGGTATTGCTACTATAATTATATTGTAGTATATTTACTTGTATTATATTATATTTGTATACAATTTCTGTCACTGTAATTTCTGTGTACAAATAATATTCTATCCGTCGAAATTAAATTATAGTAGATTGAATTATTGTTTCTGAAATTATTAACTTATAATAATACTTAATAAAAATTTAATGTTATCTTTAGTTCTTGGTTGAGAATTCTTAGCAGTTGGGCTATTTATTTTTTAAATACGGTTTTTTTATTTCCCTCGCGCCTGTAAATCGAGAGAAGCGGCTTTCGGGTAACCGGTGGACGTATTGAAATGAAATTGGATACATTTTTTTGTGACGGGTTCTTGCTGTGATTACGATTTGCGCATGTTCGTTTATTTCACTTAATATATAAAAAAACATATGCAAGGTATTTCGAGCTGTAGTACCACATCGGTAGAACGCTGGACTCACATTTGGGAGGTCTTGGGTTCGAACCCGGGCGCATGTAGCAATGATTTTGTTTTCTAAGTTACGTAGGTACTTTTTGTATTTTTAGTAGACAAACCAGTCGGTTACGGTGAAAGAAATCATGGTAAGGAAACCTAGGTATCAGATGTTTTTAAAAACCTATTTAGAAGCTTAAAATTCCACCCATGCCGGGATTCGAACCCGCGACCTCTGGCCATCCGTGCCAGCGCTCTTTCTAACTGAGCAAATGGGCCACTCACCGGCATCAGTGAAATTTCGAACCTCTTTACAATATTCTCTGTATTACGTACAGAGAATATTGGACAAGTATCAGATGTTCACAAACTTCAGCGATTGAAATTGCCCATACTCATTCTCTGATAGAAAGTCTGTTCTGCAATTTTTCGCACTATAGGTATATTGGCTATGAAAAATATTTACAATCTGAAAATTTCAATAGTTAGTTATATGTGAAGTTTTAAGATGGTATGAAATTTAAATTTAGAATTTTCCGAAAATAGCTATTTCATTATTATTATTGTATGTTAATTAAACATAGGTTAACATAAGTAAAATTCTAAATTTAAATTTCATAGAATCTTAAAACTTCACATATTACTATTGAAATTTTCAGATTGTAAATATTTTATTTTTAATTAACATACAATAATAATAGAAAATAGAAACTTACTTAGGTCATACACCACCACGGGGGCCAAGTCCGGCTCCTGTGGTGGAGTGTGGCCTAACCTTCCTGCAATGCAGGAAGAGACTCATGCCGTAGTAGTGGGGACATACCAAGGGTTGATATCGATAAGCTTTATCAATACTGAAAAAATGTTTCTCATATATTTCCTTATTTCTACTACATGTTGTAGATATTGTGGTAGTTAGTCAGTGTCGGCTAGGTCTACCTCACGATGGGCTGGTTGAGAGAGCGGAATGGGAGGTGAAGTGAATGGACTTACTTGGTGATGGTGGATGATGGCTCGCTTTAGCTGTTGGGCAGATGATGAGCGGTGATGGATGAGCTGATGCCTCCAGCGCAAGGAGAATACTCCTGCACTGTTCACTTATAGTCTAATATTGTTCTTTGAGCTGATAAAGTTAATTAGTCACCAAATGTCTATCACTTCACGAGAATTCGAGCACTTATCACGCGCGTATGTCACAGTGCTAATTTGTGTGCAGATGGATGGAAAAATTAGTAGCGAGCGAGCGGAACGAGCGAAGGCACCGGAACGATTGAGTGGTGAATGAATGACCACAGATTCATGATTACGTCGCGCGATCGATTCTCGCGCGAACATAATATGTTCGAAATTTCAATATTATTGTCTAAGGCTATTATAACATAAATGAGAAATGTTTGAGAACAAACGTACGAACCTAAAGAAATAGTCATTGTTACTTACCGGAATTTGGACCCACGGCTTCCCGAATACGCGGCGAGCGTTCTACCTTTACGCTACCATCACTTGTCAAAATTTTAAATTATATCATTTTTATATCATACGGTCTTGGATTATGACGAAGTTCGATATCATGTCTTGCATGTCTCCACTGCTGGGTCACGGGTCTCTTCCTGCATCGCAGAAAGGTTAGGTTTTATTATTTTTGTTGCACTAGCCCGTGCTGAGAAAATTTTAAAAACCTATTTAGAGGCTCAAAATTCCGCCCATGCCGGGACTCGAACGCGCGACCTCTGGTTAACCGTACCAGCGCTCTCCCAACTGAGCTACTGGGCAAGTGCCGGCATCGGCGAAATTTCGATCCTCTTTACAATACTATATTTTAAACTTTCGCGACTTGTACACATAGTTAGAATATTTTCGGGGCTTAATCGCGTAGTATTTTATTGCTATTTTACCTCGACGTTTCGACAACGTTACAGTCATCGACGTCGAGGTAAAATAGCAATAAATTACTACGCGATTAAGCCCCGAAAATATTCTTTACAATACTCTCTGTATTATTTACAGGCAGCGACATCTGGCTGAAGTATTTCCATCACTTGGAGCCCCGAGTACCTACTTTGCAGTTAGGTTTTATATTGGAATGATATCGCTGATTACCCACATGATTATATTCTTTTTGTTGCACTAACCCGTGCTGAGGACAATTTTAAAAACCTATTTAGAGGCTAAAAAGGCTAAAAGCTTTAGGTTAGGCTATACTCCACCACGAGCGCTTTCACGAAGTTAATGTGTAAAAAAAATATACCTAAAATAAGAGGTCAGTTAGAGGATTCAACCTACCATGTCTACTTTTAATAACCATTTAGTGGCATCTGCCTGAGCGCATATTTTCAGGATTTTCCACGCGGTGACGTCACCATTAACCATACTTAGAACTGACGTCACGAGGCTGAAAAGCCATTATGAATTAGGTCATTACGCCATACTAGGCAGTTGCGACATTACCGACGACGATACATGGCTTGGGGGTGAAAGAGGACAGTGGATAAACTTCATTTTAAGACGAATAAATATTTAGTAATATATAACTGGTCTAGACGCGATTATTTATGAAGTAAAACGTAATTACCTCATTTCCCGACGTTTCGGCAGCGATACAGTTGCCGTGGTGACAATAATTGAGTGTACTCGCCACTTCAGTCTACCCGAGACCATAACTGTAACGCTGCCGTAAATAAGGTAATTACGTTTTTCCTAATAAATAATCGCGATTAGACCCGTTTAAAATATAACTATGTATGAGTATCACGAATCATTAAGAAATACCAATAAATAATATTTTTTAAATTCTACATTTCTAATTTCATTATTTCTAAATTGCACCGACTAAACTTCTCTAATTTATACTAATTTTATTTTTAATGCACTAACCCGTGCTAAGGACAAATTTAAAAACCTATTTAGAGGCTAAATATTCTCTAATTTTGTTTCTTGTCTACCTCTATGGATTGGTAATAAGGCTACCGATTGTTACATATTTTTAACATAATTTATGTTTCTATTGTATCTTTTTGAACTAAAACTTTCGTAAGCCCAACCCATTGTAGACTTTTAGTCCGGATCTACTTACGGGTGTTGTTATATCGGAAGAGTCCGACCAGGTTTCGCTCCGATTCGCAGAGCTTAATCATGGTGAGCAGAGACGGAGCTCGCGTCGTCGGTTACTCGTCTCACACAACACCTATAACACCCGTAAGTAGATCCGGACTAAAAGTCTACAATATTGTATCTATCTACTTTTTTATGTAGTAATTTTTTATATTTTCAAAATCGTAATAAACTCGTTATGACTCGGTAGAGACAACGTAACCAGTGTAAACCAGTGGAAACTAGTTGTAACCAATTGATAGCTATATTAGGGGGAAGGTAGCGTCAGCAAAATCAACCATGAATTATTAGCAACGCGCGGTCCTGACGTCCTAGACGACCTCTGTGGCGTAGCGGTAGTGCGTCTGCCCACCATGCAAGAGGTCCCGGGTTCGAATCCCGGCTGGGAACAAAAAAAAGCCCAGGTCTTGGAGGTTCATGTCTGTGATGTCGTTGTTTCTGGTTCCCACGACACAGGGTATCCTAGTGTGGGGCAAAAAGCTTGTATGTAAATGTTATGTTATGTTTATACATGTTCTGCAGGGCACAGATCTTCTTTCAGAAACAGAATGTATGGACTTAATTACCACCCGTGCCCACCACGGATTGGCAATTCCAAGAACATCAAGAAATCAAGACATGAAAAATCAAGGACAATTTTAAAAACCTATTTAGAGGCTAAAAATTCCACCCATGCTAGGATTCGAACCCGCGACCTCTGGCTATCCGTGCCAGCGCTCTTTCCAACTGAGCTAATGGGCGACTCACCGGCATCAGTGAAATTTCGAACCTCTTTACGATATTCTCTGAATTACGTAGAGGCAGCGATTTTTCAAGGATTTGTCATATTTGCGAGTGTGACATAGGATAGGATAGGTATATGAAATATGCATACATCCATCAAACGGTAAAAAAAACTGGAATAAAAATCAACGTGACTGCTGGGCATTGACTGCTAAATTAAATTCCAGTACTGTTAAACATAAAATGAATGTTTTATAAACCTATTTAGAGGCTAAAAATTCCACCCATGCCGGGATTCGAACCCGCGACCTCTGGCTATTCGTAATACAGAGAATATTGTAAAGATGTTCGAAATTTCACTGATGCCGGTGAATCGACCATTAGCTCAGTTGGAAGAGCGCTGGCACGGATAGTCAGAAGTCGTGGGTTCGAATCCCGGCATGGGTGGAATTTTTAGCCTCTAAATAGGTTTATAAAATATTCCTTTATGTTGTCCTTAGCACGGGTTGGTGCATTAATAGGGAATATAATGAATATTTTATATTTTACAGTATTGGACTTATCTGTCCTATGGAACATTTCTCACTTATAGTTAAGGACGATAGTGCTTTTATTTCAGATCTTGTTTTAGATCCACGGAAAATCCAATGTGAATAAGAGCGGAGCCAACTAGGTCGCGGGTTTCCTCACAATATATTCCTTCAGAAAATCTGAATGTTTTACTTCGAGGATTTTTTCTTACGGTATTTTTCTTCACGGTACGTAACTTCAAAAAATCAACGTAATTAATTTAATAAATGAAGTACATACGTGAAACCATTTTAAAATTGTAAGTTAAATGAGATCAATTCCACAAAACCAAAGTTAGAAATTCTCAATTTATATTTAGCTTTTCATACAATTATGAAGTATGATTTATTTGACCATACTAAAGAAGAGATTTTGCGTTATTAGGTACAATAACACGTTGTTTAACTCTCTCTCTCTCCTTTTCTCTCTATCTCTCTCTTTGAGAGAAGATCTATGCCAAGTAGCCTATACTTAACCACTTCGTCGGCAGAGTTCTTTGAGAATAACAAATGAACTTTGCAACTGAACTTCAAGTGGAAGCAAAAACTATTCTAGGAGCTCTTTGAGCAAAATACACTACAGTATCAGAAGCTCCACTTGATTGCTCTTGATAAAACACTCAGTCCCGACTCTATTGCAATCCACTGCATTGATTATTAAACTACATTTTGCTGCAATGCACCGCGTCAAGAAAATGGTAGCGCAGTGTGAATGAGGTGTTTCGGTGCTTGGGAAGAATAACTTCAACTACAGAACTACACATCATAAAAGTCCCTTCGGGAATCTACGTTCGCGCAGACTAGGAAGAAGTGTAACGAAAGTACCCGAAGCTATAAGTGCATTCAACATGATCTTAAACCGATACGGTTAAGGTGCAGAATTGATTGCCGCAGTAGCGCTACCTACTTCGCTTACGCTAATATTGCCAAACTAAAAGTCATCTGCATCGATGACGTTGAATCAACCAATAGCAACAAAGGCGCGCGGCCTGCCATAAAATGAAACTATCTGATTGGTCGATCAACTTGCTGCACACCCAAATTTTGGTCATCTGCGCAGGTACATGCGCGAGACTTATTTTGTGTGTAGCACTGTACTTTCTTTTGGCGAATCTCTAAAATAGTTGTTCAATATATTCATATTATTACAGTAATGATTTGTTTTATTGCCACTATTCGTAGTTTAGTAACCAGGTGAATCCTTATGGTATAAACCACGAAATTTTACACGGCGCCTCGCGCGATTCGGTTTTGTTCGCGAGAGATGCCTGTTTAAGTTGGGTGGGTTATACAATTGGAATGACAATTGTACTTGACATTTTAAATTAGTTTACCAGTAGTGTTCGCTGGCTCGCTTACGCACACTCCAGACGCAACAGTCCGTTTACCGGTCCAATGATCAACCGACTGACACTGATTTCGTAGTAAAATCTCCACCACAGACTTTTTTAGTGAGCGACTGACACTGACATAGCTTGCCAGCATGACAGCTGATAGAAGACAGTGTATGATATATACCCTTATACTCTTCAGCTATTTTATTTTATTTGGGAAAACCAACAGTTACATGTTATATATTAAGTAATCATTTTCTTAACTAAGTTATGTAAACACGTAACCCATAACGGTCCCCACGCAGTATCATAAAAATTTAATTAAATTACCGCAGTAATTAAATTTATTCTAATTATTGCTGAATAAGTATTATTTCTATGTTTCTTATATATTTTTTATGTATGCAACAAATTCATCAATTAATCTCACCCATAGACGACAGACTACACAAAAACATATTATTTTCAGGCATGATGTATTTTATTAATAATTTTCAGACACACGTACACTTCGCAAGGCACGTTAAGCCGTTGGTGCCGGCTGTCATGTAATGGCAGTCGTTAAGCCATGTCAGAGGTCTTATGGGCGGCTTGATAACTTCTGACAGTAAGACCCGCCACTGTCTTACAATCCTCCGCCAACCCGGACTTGGCCCCCGTGTTGGAGTATGGCCTAACCTCCCTGCGATGCAGGAAGAGACCCGTGCCCCAGCAGTAGGGACATACACGGGTTGATATCGATCGATACACGTATACTACACTACCAAATAGAAAAAATAATAGCTAAGTGTTTATTAGACTTTAGGGCCGGGGCCCCATTTCACGAAGTATGACAATTCATTGTAGCATAGGCATTGAATGGCATTAGGTCATTAACTCACAAATGAACAAGTGGGAAGACTGACCTTTAGTACCTCATACAGAAACCATTTAATCTACTATTAACAGCTGTCATTATTTTTTTTGTTTCAACTGTTACCAGTTACCAGTAGATTAACAAACAAGTTCTTAATGTAGGAGAAACATGTGATAAATGTACTAGATGGCTACGCAATATTGGTATTAATTGAGATCATAATCTACATATATTTTATAAAGATGTATTTGTAGATGTAGTATTTATAAAGATACGCGCTACAAATTGTAGTTAGTTCTTTTCCTAGTAAAATCTCCACCAAAGACTCTTTTAGTGAGCGTTTTTGGCTGTTAGGTTCTTGGCAATAGATTCAATACTGTAAGTTCTAAGCATATATTCTACTTATTCTACTTATAACATATTTTAAACTTTCGAACACATAGAATATTGTCGCAAACGTGGGATCCGGTCATCAAGAAGTGTTCGAGTGTAAAAAAGTCGCATGGCTTATCGTCCGACATTGTCAGTCTAGTGTGTCGCAACCCTCATAGTGTTTTATGATGGCTGATTGAGGGTAGTTTGAAACCTTATCAGCCGAAGATGCGAGCGGGCACCAGCGATTAGTCTTCTCGTAAACACGATGACTGTAACGTCGTCGAAACGTCGGGGTAAAATAGCAATATATTACTACGTGATTAAGCCCTGAAAATATTCTAACTATTCACTACTTAGACACATAAATCAGCACCTCACTTGTCGCCTACAAATGTACTGTCCTACTGCAACACGCGAAACTTACGGGGTGTGATGAAGCGGCAATTAAATATCAATTTTGTAAACATTAATCATGTTTGAATTGTTACAAATTGTACGTGGAGTTTGCACAAAGGAAGCTACCAACGAGAAATGGGAAATTCAGAAGGCTCATTAGGAATTCTCTCTTTCTTCGCAGTATATCCTACTTTTGCATACAATAGAAATTCAGAAAAATATCTAATCAAAACTTTTATTATAGCACAGAAACCGAGTCTTACTGAACGTAGACAAGTATAGATGGACATTCAAAGCAAGATCCAGATCTTTATGGTGAAAAAATTTACAAAAACTTTGCACTTATGTCTTTTCAAATTAAGTTTAAAATTTAGTATTTTCTACTATGTAAGTTTTGTGTAACTCTTGTTGGTGATCCTTAATAAAATAATTAAAATCGGCTCTAAATTAACAACGTTTGAATTGTACCGAGAACTCCTACAATATACAAGTTTTAATGCTATTTTTACGAATCGAATCGAAGTCGAATCGCTGACACGAAAAGAAAAAGAAGAATGCATTTTTTGTCATCCAAACAATGTTCAATCTTATAGTATGTGTGGGACAGTCAAAACTCTTAAACGGTCAAAACTAGTTTTGACTGCTAAAATCAAATTTAGGTAATCCTACATTAAATTTTCACATTTTAATTCTATAATCAGTCAAAAGTACTTTTTTTCAAAGCTTCTGGTCAGTAACATTTGAAATACCAAATGGTAAAAACACATAAAATGATGCATCACTCAATCTGCGACAACGAAAATATAGGTGCGACGAAGCACGTAGCGGAGCGGGGCGCGAAGGAGCGTGTTAGGTTGAACATGTAAGACCGAAAACCAACTCGGCATTGTTGGATACATAGAATTATAAAAAACCTATTTAGAGGCTAAAAATTCCACCCACGCCGGGACTCGAACCCGCGACCTCTGGCTAACCGTGCCAGTGCTCTCCCAACTGAGCTAACGGGTGACTTCCCGGCATCAGTGAAATTTCGAACCTCTTTACAATACTCTCTGTATTACGTACAGGCAGCAACATCTGGCTGAAGTAATTTGCATCACTTGCAGCCCCGAGTACCTTACTTTGCAGTTAGGTTTTACATCGGAATGATATCGGTATACCCACATAATTATATTCTTTTTCTTGTCCCTATATTGTCCTTAGCACGGGTTAGTTCATTGAAAAGAATATAATATTGGAATTTTACTTTATTTTTCGGAATTTAGATTTTAGCAGTCAAAACCAGTTTTGCCCGTTTAAGAGTTTTGACTGTAACATATACAAATATTGGCTAATGGTGTTTGTTATCAAACTCCTCCGAAACGGGTTTACCGATTTTTATGATTTTTTGTGTATAATTGGTAAGTCTGAGAATAAGCGGTAGCCTTATTTATATGGCAAAACAACGTTTGCGGGGTCAACTAGTAATCTATATTCTCGTTATTATGAATGGCAAGAGACTGCGAAGGATGGAGTACTGGGAAGAAGCGTGAGCAGAAGTAGGCTTATGATGATGATGGTAAATCTGTACAATCTTTAATATTAACGTTTTTGTATAAATGCGCGTTTCTTTGCAGACACAAGTCACGGTAATGGATGAGACATTTAAAAGGAAAGGTATGAACATTAATGTGAGTAAGACGAATGGTCTTTGAAAAAGATGATGAAATGACTGAGTGCAAGATAACAATTAGAGGTGAAAGAGTGGAACAGGTAAAATAATTTGTCTATTTGGGGAGCCTGTCTACGAGAGATGGAAAGTGTGAAGGTGATATAGAAAGAAGAGTAAAAGAGAGATATTGTGTAAACGGTGCCTTCCACTCGATTGTGTGCAGCCGAAACATCTCCAAAAAAGCTAGATTGGCTATTCATAATGGTGTGCTGGTCCCAACACTTATGTATGGTAGCGAGACTTGGGTGTGGCAAAAGAAGCAAGAAAGTAGAATTAATGCAGTAGAAATAAGGGCCTTGAGAAGTATGTATAACAGTAACAGGATACGCAACAGTCCAATTAAAAAACGTTGTGGACTGAAAGAGGATTTAGTGACTAGAATTTTATTGAGAAAGGAATGTTGCGTTGGTTTGGACATGTGGAGAAGATGAAGGAAGAAAAATTGACGAAACAAACCTATATTGTGAATGTGAGTAGAAGGCTAGTAAGGGACGTCCCAGGCGGACATACATCGACCAAATAGGGGATGTATTAGCAAAGGGGAAGATAAAAAGTACCCGGAACTAGCGTGCGTGCATGCAACGACTTATGAACGTTGATCAAGCGATGGTGATCTGTCAGGATCGTGGCAAGTGGCAGTCCCTGGTCTCTGCCTACCCTTCTGGGATACAGGCGTGAGGTTATGTTATGTTATGCGCGTTTCTTTCAAGTTAATTGAATATTTCAATACCCAAATAAACCTACATACGAGTACAACGTTCTGCCTCTTCTTGGTCCAACCTCATTCGAGGAACGCCGCTTGAAATAGTCACTTTGATTGATTGAGTGCTCTTGACTACTTCAAATATTACCAAGCGCATTGTTTTTTATTTGCTATGTTAAGTAATAAGGTAAGCCTATTTTTGCCTTATGTTTTTCTCAATTTTATCTTAACTAATGAATATTAAAAGAAACAAAAAGACACGAATGAATGAAAAAAAATCTGGTGTCAGCTAGATGGGGATGAAAACTCTTGCAAGAATTCCATGTTTAGGTGTGAATTAATTTCGCCTAATCTATTTTATCAATCACTAATATGATTATTGTCCTAAATTACATGTGTAGAGTTGTTTATAAATATACACTAGGTATATGTCAATCTGTGTAATTTCCTGTTTTTAACAATAAAGTGTTTTCTATATCTATCTATCTCAATGCGATTTTACCAGCCTGGTGTGAGAATATCGAACATTACAAACTAAAACATGCATTTTATTGAGTAAAATAAATTGAGGTTATTAGTCCACATTGTTCGGGTCATCTATCTCCCTCCAAAATGGTTGAGACTGATGATGGCTGACCACTGCCTTATGCTCGTGAACGAGTGCTGTTCGTGTGTCTGGCCACAGCACTTGTTGTCCCCTACTATTGTGAGACATTTGACTAATGCTTTGGCATTTAGGGTTGTTAATGGCAATCATGAAATCTTATTAGGTTTACGTATGGCAACTGATGTATTTGGTTTAAGATGACTTGAGAAAATATGGTCGGAGTGGAGTTTTTTTTCCCGCTGCCTTTTTCTCCACTACAATACGGCCCGAAGGCAGCGGCTTATATTTTACATTGACATTCAGCAAACAGAATGTAAATTTTTACGTTAAAATAAATTGATTTGAATTTGAATTGAGTTTTATATACTTATAAATGTCATCGCACCTAGAAAACACGCTGCAGAGATATTAGAACATCGACATTTTGTAGTGTTTACTCGTATTTTACTGTACTCATCTTAAATTAAATAATTATAACAATAAAATTTAAAAATATCACAAACTTAAAAACCTATTTAGAGGCTAAAAATTTCACCCATGCCGCATGAGTCGCCCATTGGCTCAATTGGTAGAGCGCTGGCACGGATAGCCAGAGGTTGCGGGTTCGAATCCCGGCATGGGTGAAAATTTTTAGCCTCTAAATAGGTTTTTAAATTTGTTCCTTAGCACGGGTTAGTGCATTAAAAATAAAAATAGTGTAATCATGTGGGTACAGTGATATCGTTCCGATGTTAAACCTAACTGCAAAGTAAGTGGTCGGGGCTGTAAGTAATGCAATTTGCTTAAGTCAGATGTCGCTGCCTGTACGTAATACAGAGAATAATGTAAAGAGGTTCGAAATTTCACTGATGCCGTGAGTCGCCCATTGGCTCAATTGGTAGAGCGCTGGCACGGATAGCCAGAGGTTGCGGGTTCGAATCCCGGCATGGGTGAAATTTTTAGCCTCTAAATAGGTTTTTAAATTTGTTCCTTAGCACGGGTTAGTGCATTAAAAATAAAAATAGTGTAATATCACAAACGTCAACATATTAAAATAAAATTCATTTACAAAAAGCTTTGTCAGAACTACAACTAGAAAATTAAAACAAAGCATTGAAAGAAAAACAAAATACACTAAGAGAATAAGCCGCCCCGGGACATATCTGACCCAAAGGTGCCCACTGTGCTGGCGGCGTTACCTCGCTGCATTACAAGGGAAGTTCTTTGCATAAGATAGGCCCCCGAGCGGCAGTCATAGCCACATAGTTATGTCAGTCATAGTCATGTGAGTGTGTTAGCTAGTTTATTAAAGATTCTGATGCCATCCCGAAGATAAGTTGATTGTTAACCGAGGGTCGAAGGAATCAATTCCCGAGGTATTTAAGTATTTTTTATTTAGGCTATAGTCCGAGAATTGATTCTTTTACCCGTGTTTAACACTCTACTTTTCATTTCGAATATGAGGAAAATAAAAACTCGTTTTTAATATTCTAATCTTAACATAAAAGATTATTACGTATTTTTTTAAAATCCGTCACAGATACATATAACAGACTAATATCCCGCCAGTTTATGTCGACTTTTTAAATTTTAAATATGGAACTCACCGCGGTTGAGTTTTATTCCCCTCAAAGTAGTTTGCGCTAAGTTCACACTGGCTGTTAACTTACATGGCCGCAGCATTCATTTTAATTAGTTTTTTTACATAAAACTCGTCACAGCTGAGAGTAGTTCTATTTTTAAAGTTCATTCCGGCCCTTACGTGGGAAGTAATGAGTTTTTCCCACTCTATGGAGAGAAGCAGCATTTTCCACCGATCAAAACAACAATACTTTCCAAGTATAAGAAATGAAAACGTATTGTATTGGCATGGAATTGAAAGAAATAGAACCAGTGAGTGAAAACCTCCTTAGCCAAACAAGGCGTTCTTAGCCCGAGAATTTTCTTAATCAAACAGTTTTCTGCGTAGCATCTCGAGACCATGCCCACTGGGCACTATGCCGAATTGGAAAGCGCTCTAGTTTAATTTCATTGTTTCTTTCTATCACTAGAGCCTGGCACAGGGTTATCTCTTGCTTGCGTGACAAAAATGGTTCTCAAGGTCCTGATGGTCCTGAAGGTCTATATTATTATAAAGACCTATTATGTACATTCAGCAACTTAACTTAATACTACTGTTGCGAACAGTTTTATCTCTTTTTATTACTCTATGTGTTATGGTCTCATGTCACTCATTACTCTAGGCTTTTATCACCTTGCTTTTATTGTTTTTATCGATATCAAGCCTTGTTTGTCCCCACTGAAGAAGAAGTGTCCCCACTGCTGGGGCACGGGTCTCTTCCTGCATCGCAGGAAGGTTAGGCCATACTGCACAGACGAGGTCAAGTCCGGGTTGGTGGAGGATAGTAAGACAGTGGCGGGCCTTACTGTTAAAAGTTATCAAGCCGGCCATGAAGCCCGGACACGGCTTAACGACTGCTATAACATGATAGCCGGAGCCAACGGCTAAACGTGCTTGGCGTAGCACGGAGGCGCTCGGGAACATGCTACCAGAGGTAGTTACGGGACGGTCACCTATCCTGCATCTGACCGCGCATTTTGTTGCTTAAGTGATTGATTCCAATCACTCGGTTCCACTAGGCCACGAGCGCTTCGAATGCTGCACACGCAAGTGTCTAACTCTGAAGCCAAATTCACAAAAAACTTACAGTCGTCATAGGTGACTGGATATTTTGAACACCCTACAAAGTTTTTGCAGCTCGTACTCTGCAAAAGAGCCGTCTTCGCCTTCAGACGTGGGAGCTGATTGAATTCCAAATTGCAATCGCGAGTGGCTTTTACACCTTGCAACATTTTATTTCTTTGCAACTCTGATTTAAAATATTCCTGAGCAGAAGGTAATTTTGGCGAGTTACGGCTCTGTACCCAAAGGGTGCCAATAGAATCTTTTTATTGAACCTACGCTCTTTGTGAGCACCTCAATACGATACAGAAAACAGAGCCTTATGAAGATAAAACTGATGCATCAACCGGTCTTCATCATCTTCATAGAGCTGTATCGTCACATCGATACGTGATGTAACTGATTTCCTAAAAACGATAATTAAAGTAAGCTGATTCCTACAGCGTCCAATCTTAGTACCTATAAAAAAGAATAATGAAACCGCCGAGACGAGTTGGACTCCAACTGATATCCGTAGTAAATATCCGGATTGTAAGTCAGACTAGGTTTAGGTCATATACTAATATAAAGAATAATTATGTTTAATAATTTAAAAACCTATTTAGAGGCTGAAAATTTCACCCATGCCGGGATTCGAACCCGCAACCCGCAGAGGTTGCGGGTTCGAATCCCGGCATGGGTGAAATTTTTTGCCTCTAAATAGGTTTTTAAATTTGTTCCTTAGCACGGGTTAGTGCATTAAAAATAAAAAAATAGTGTAATTATGTTTAATAATGTCCTTTTAATTTTTCGGTGCACCTGCTCTACGTGGTTCGGAAGGCACGTTAAGCCGTTGGTGACGGCTGTTATGTAATGGCAGTCGTTAAGTCTTGCCCCAGGTTTTATGTGCATCTTGATTACTTCTCACAGCAAAGCCCGCCAGTATGACCTAATCTTCCTGCGATGCAGGAACCAGTGCTATTACAGTGGTAACATACAATAGGTTATTTGTGGTAACATACAATAGGTCATCATGTTTAATTCTGATACAAATTATGTATCATATCAAAATTATGATGCTGTGTAAATTATAGTTGAAATAGTTATGTTTTTAAATACCTCTGTGGTAGGTAGTAACCTGTAAGTTTAAGTTTTAAATAAATAAATAATAAATTATCGAAAATCTAGTGAATGCAATAAGGACACAAAATGATATATTTAATCCCAAATTAAAGCGAAATGATTCAAGTTAATCCTTTGCGTTGGCATCACTGTAGTAGTAAACTTATATTTGCACATAGTATTACACACATAGGGGAGGCAAGACTACAATTTTGCAGGTCGAAAGGGCTCAGCGTTCGGTCATAAAGGTAATGCTTAAAAAGAATTACAGATACCCAACCAACCTGCTGTATCAAGAGTCTAAATTACTGAGTGTTTGCGGATTATTTATCCGAAAAGTAGTGCTCGCGGTCCACAAAACCTTACTGAACCAAAATAGCAATAATGAACTTGTAAATAAAAGAGTCTTCAGAGCCACTGTTTGAAAACTTTAGTTTAGTTTACATGTTGTCCACTAGATGGCGCTATTGTCACTCTACATCGCAGTAGGGTTATGTCTTCTGTGTAAGGATATATACCATGCTTGTCGAATTAATAAATGTTGGCTTTTTGATAGTAGCAGTGCGCGTTTTATTCGCCTCCGCAGCGACATCTGGTGCCGAAACCCGGGAGAAACAGAGTTGGACTTGTAAAATTCGTGAGTAAATGTGAGAAAATAATCAGTGTTTAAAAGACTTGTGAAATTTAAGTGTGGTTTGGAACTTAGCAAAATTAGTGAACTAAATTTGGGACATAGAAAAATTAAGAGCTGTTAAAAACTTGTAAAATTTCGAGTAGTGATGTGGAACTTAGTAATCTGTGAATTTGGACTTAGAAAAATTGAGAGTTATTTAGAACTTGTAAAATTTCAAGCAGTGGTTTGGGACTTAGAAAAATTTGAGAAGCGCCTTTAAGAAGTTGTAAAATTTCTGTCAAGTGATTGAGACTTTGTGAATTCTACACTTGGGAAATTTTCGGAAGTCGAGACTTTGAATATTTTGTGGATTCATCAAGTGAATATTTTAACATAGTCTCTGGACAATCAACTTGAACTTTGTTGCAGTGCTTCTAAGACATAGCTTTCAAAATGAATACCTTTGTACTTAGCCAAGAGGATTTATTAGAGCGTCTACATAAGGCTTTTACAAATTATAAAAAGTCTCCTAAGGATAGAATCACGGTGTCATATATTGAGTCGCGAACAGAAAGCTTAGAGAAATGTCGAGATAACTTCGAAGAGATGCACTTTAAAATCATTAGCTGTCTGGACACCGCGGTGAAAAAGTCAGAGTTACCATACTTTAAAGATGATCTATACATACAATTCGAAGACGTTTATATCGAGTACAAGACACGATTGAAGGAAGACTTGAGAAAATTCCTTAAGAAGGAACCTCCGGTAGCTGGCGTGTCTTCTCCTACAGTAGCGGAAGTCAGACTGCCGCAGATAAATTTGCCGAGATTCTCTGGCAAATATGATGAGTGGGAAAGCTTTCATGACATGTTCTTGTCACTTATTCACATGAATAAATCGTTGAGTGCAGTTCAAAAATTACACTACTTAAAATGTAGTCTATATGGAGAAGCCGAACAATTACTAAAGAATATTGCCACAACAGACATAAATTATGAAGAAGCTTGGAAGCAACTGACGCGACGTTACACAAATAAGAGATTTAACTGCAACGAAGTTATGAAGGTTTTGTTTAGTCAGAGAAATTTGTCTACAGAGTCGGCTACTGGTATCAAACAATTACTAGACACTACATCAGCCTGTCTGAATTCTTTGGAAAATCTAAAGATAGAAACAAGTTCCTGGGATGCAATCATAAATCACTTAGTTCTTACAAAACTGGATTCTGAGTCAAGAAAGTTATGGGAACTTCAAGTGAGTCAAACTGAGTCGGAGCAATTGCCAACCTGGAAACAATTGAGCAAATTTCTTGAGACAAGATTTCGGACTTTGGAGATGTTAGATGGAGTAAAGACTCCACATAAGCCACTACACAACAATTCTAATGCAAAGTCATCGACTAACAAGAAAACATTTCATTCTACTACGACTGAGGAAACAAAAGATGTGAAAAATAATGAGAAAGTATACAATAATAATGAGAAAGTCTGCGCGATGTGTGACGGGGCACATGCTATATATCAATGCAAACAATTTGAAGGACAATCTCCAGAAGCGAGAAGTGAGTTTGTACAATCGAAGGGATTGTGTTTCAATTGTTTGTCGTCCAACCATTCAGTGAGAAGTTGTCGGCAGTCTATGTGCTGTCGTCGGTGTGGCAGAAGACACCATTTGATGCTACACTATGAGAGAGTAACACCACAAGAGCCTGAGAAGAAAGTTGCTGCTCATTTCGCAGCTGAGAGCAAAGAGAGTAGTGTTTTGTTAGCCACCGCTATGGTTAGAATTAAATCGAGTAAAGATCATTCATTAATAGTGCGAGCACTGATTGATCAAGGATCAGAAGTGTCGTTTGTGACAGAGGCAACTACACAATCCTTGGGTCTTAAAAAATCTTTTGTTAATGGCGTAGTTTCGGGAATAGGTGAGGGTCAAACAAAAACCAAAAGTATGGTTTCGTTTAGAATAGAGTCCCTTAATAACCCTAACTTTTCCATAACGATGAACGCTTTAGTGTTGAGGAACTTAACTTCGTTCCTCCCATCCAGCGAGACTGTAATTTTGGATTGGCCTTTAATTCAAAATCTGAACTTAGCGGATCCAAAGTACGGTTCACCTGGAAAAATTGATATTATACTGGGTGCTGATGTCTACGGCGCAATTATAAGGGAAGGTCTACTGAAACATCCGTCAGCAAACGGTCCCATTGCGCAGAATACGCAATTTGGATGGATTTTGTCTGGACCAGTCGAGGGCAGCTCGAGTTCTGTGGAGCGCCACGTCGTTAGTCTACATACACAGGTGAAAGAAGATCAACTGCTGAGGCAATTTTGGGAGATTGAGAGAGAGCCTGATTCTATCGGAAAAGGAATGACTAGAGAAGAGTTAAAGTGTGAAAAGTTTTACGAAGAGACGACACAGCGAGATGAGAGTGGACGTTTCATCGTAAGACTACCGTTAAAGAGTCCTAATCCCGAGTGTTTGGAAGGCAATACGAGAGATATTGCAATGAAAAGGCTTACACAGTTAGAAAAAAGGCTATATAAAAACCCGAAATTACATGAAGAGTACCAGATGGTAATAGACGATTATCTTGAGCAAGAGCATATGGAGCTGATAACTGAGAAAGAGCAAGTTGAAAAGGAAAATGTGGTGTATCTTCCACACCACGCTGTCGTAAGAGAAGATAAAGAAACAACGAAGGTGAGAATTGTGTTTAACGCTTCTAGCAAAGGAATAAATAATGTGTCTTTAAATGATGACCTTCTTGTCGGGCCTAAACTACAGCCTGATTTGAGACACACTTTAATGAGATGGAGACGCCACAGAATTTGTATTGTCGCTGATATTAAGCAAATGTATCGGCAGGTTAAGGTGGATCTGCAAGATAGGGATTATCAAAGAATATTGTGGAGAGAGAACAAGTTCGAGCCCGTACAACATTATCGGATATTACGTCTTACCTTCGGTACAGCATGCGCTCCTTATTTGGCTGTAAAGTCCTTACAACAACTCGCCAAGGACGAGGAGATGAAATACCCGAAAGCTTCAGAAATTACTAGAAGGGATTACTACATGGATGATTTACTTACCGGATGTGAGAATCCTAAAGAAGCGATTGAGATATTCGAACAGATGAATGAGTTAATGAGAGCTGGAGGTTTCGAGTTACAAAAATGGAGCACGAATTGCGGAGAGCTGCTAAACCACATCAAAAAAGAGAGTCTAAAGATCGATAAATTAGTAATATTCAAACAAAATGATATGATGAAAGTATTGGGAATTGCATGGAATAAAAATACTGATGAGTTCGAATATGACTTGCCACTGCCGGAGAAAACTGAAATAATAACTAAGAGGAAGGTGTTATCAGATATTGCAAGATTATATGATCCTATGGGTTGGATTGCACCCGTCATTATTAATGCCAAGATTTTTATGCAGCAGCTGTGGAAATCCGGTCTAAACTGGGATGATAATCTGCCCGAGGAGTTGTTGCGTGGATGGTCTTCCTTTCGAGAAGACCTCACCAACGTAGAGAAAGTGTCGATACCTAGATGGTTAAAAATGAAACGAGAAGATTACGTAGAGCTGCACGTATTTGCTGACGCTTCACAAGCAGGATACGCCGCCGCCGTCTATCTGAAATCAAAAAATATTAGTGGAGAAATACAAAGTAATTTAATAACCGCAAAAACCAAAGTAGCACCGATAGAGAAGGAACTTTCGATTCCAAGGATGGAGTTGTGCGCTGCTCAGCTTGCCTCAAAATTGATATTTGAAGTGTCACAAATTATGGAAGTGCCAAAGGAGAACCTGCACGCTTGGTCAGACAGTACAGTTGTACTAGCGTGGATAGCCGGAGAACCAAGTCGTTGGACCACTTTTGTCAGCAATAGAGTCTCGGAGATACTTACAGTGCTTGATAGAGAACAATGGAATCATGTGAGTACTTACCAAAATCCTGCTGACTGCGCCTCTCGTGGTACATCAGCCACAGAGCTGATACAAAACAATTTGTGGTGGCATGGTCCTGAGTTTTTACGCAGAAGGGAGTATGTTAGTCAGAGCTGCAAACATTTCGTAACAAGCGAAGAAACGAGACCAGTAAAAACTTTGGTAACAACTGTAGCTAAGGAGCAGTTCATTTGGTTACGATTTTCTAACCTAACGAAAATGTTGATAGTGTTATCGTACTGTAGAAGAATAGCCAATTACAAAATAGAAAAGGAGAGGAGACCAAAGAACGTAACTACACTTGTAACGCCAAATGAGAGAGAAGAAGTTTTAAAGTTTTGTGTGAAAGAAACCCAGATCTTACACTTTGGAGAAGAGATAAAACAGCTCGAGGCACGTGAAAGTGTTTCCCCTAGTAGTAAACTCAACACTCTTAGTCCTTTTGTTGATGATAATGGCATTTTAAGAGTGGGTGGACGTACGCATGAAGCTGAAGCGGGTTTCGATAGGAGGCATCCTATGATATTGCCTAGTGAGAGTCATATCACTAAGCTGATAGTCGAGGATGCACACCTCAAATCACTTCACGGAGGGCCTCAATTAATGTTGAATTTACTGAGATCAAAATTTTGGATAATCAGAGCACGAGATTTGGCCAAAAGATGCTATCGCAAATGTGTTAGGTGTCTGAGATATGCAAAGCAGAATAATAATCCATTTATGGGTCAGATACCAGAGGCGAGATTGAAACCCATTAGACCTTTCAAGATCTCCGGAGTCGACTTTACGGGTCATATAAACATTAGATTTTCTCCTGGAAGGGGCTCAAAATCGTACAAAGGGTACATATGTGTTCTGATATGTATGGTTTCCAAAGCGATTCATCTTGAAGCGGTATCAGACCTGACCGCTCAAGGATTTATAGCTGCATTCAGAAGATTTGTTGCGAGAAGAGGCCATTGTCAAACTTTATACAGCGATAACGGAACCAATTTTGTTGGTGCCAGCAGAGAATTACGAGAAATGTTTGATCGTTCAAAGTCACAACTGCCAAATGAAATTGGCAGATTGTTAGCTAATGACGGAACGACGTGGAGCTTCATTCCTCCACATGCTCCTAATTTCGGTGGATTATGGGAAGCAGGTGTGCGCTCTACAAAGGCTCACTTAAAGAGGGTGATAGGGGACTCTACTTTAACGTTTGAGGAGTTAGCTACCGTTTTAGCTCAAATAGAAGCGTGTTTGAATTCACGCCCTCTGTCACACTTGAGCAGCTGTTCCGATGATCCTATGCCTTTGACGCCAGGTCATTTTCTTGTAGGAGAGCCACTAATTATTCTTCCTGATGAAAATTATGATAATACACAAATAACGGGTTTACAGAGGTGGAAGTATACTCAAAAGATGGTTAATGATTTTTGGAGAAAATGGTCGGAAGAATATCTAGTGACCCTCAATCAGAGATATAAATGGAATGTTAAAAAATCTGAACCTGAAATTGACGATATTGTTATTATTAGAGAGCATAATTTACCGCCAGCCAAATGGCTGCTAGGAAGAATTGTAGAAAAACACCCTGGTAAAGATAATGTCACAAGAGTTGTTACTATTAAAACAAAAACTGGATTGAGTAAAAGACCCTGTAATAAGTTATGTTTTTTGCCTAAGTCAGATACTGATAAGTAAGTTCTGTTATATGTTACTTTACCTTTTAAGATTATATTAATATGTTGTATTAGCTAATAGTTGCCATACAAAGATGTAAGTTTCCTTATTTTAGTGAAGATTATGTACGTGAGAGGATTTTAACTAATTGCATACTGTTTGTTGGATCCTTTGTTAAAGAACAAGGTTCTTTGGTGGGCGGGATGTTTGAAAACTTTAGTTTAGTTTACATGTTGTCCACTAGATGGCGCTATTGTCACTCTACATCGCAGTAGGGTTATGTCTTCTGTGTAAGGATATATACCATGCTTGTCGAATTAATAAATGTTGGCTTTTTGATAGTAGCAGTGCGCGTTTTATTCGCCTCCGCAGCGACAGCCACTGTCAAGCGGGTAAAAACCAAAGGAGATTGACCATTTTGGACCAAATGCTGCCCAGGCGTGGGAGTAATTTTTTATTTTACCTTACATAAAAGGGTATTTAAGAAAAATAATTAAAAAAAAAACATCCACGAGGTTGTGTAGTACCTAATAATATATCTTATGGTTTTTGTAGCACTTTAACTTTTGATATTTCATTTTTTTATAATATTTACGTTGTTGTTTAATATTATTATCTTATTTATTCTTCCTCTAGTCAGGTCCCGACCTCGCAAGTATCGCTCGAAGCAAGTTTTTTGTATGTTGACAGCTTTGTATAGCGCTGTCTCTTTTTTCAATTCCAAGACAAGTTGATCGAATGGTACGGTACAAAATCACAGCGAGATTTGAGAGAAATTAAAAGTCTCGCTTCCTAATATTCAGATGTGTATGTGTCTGTCTCTTTCGCGCACGGTGAGTGAGAATACCTGTTACTCTGTACCTGCTCGGAACGATCGGCAGTTGTGCTCACGTTGTTTGCCTAGTTTGGTTTTTGGGGTGGGCTAGGCACGAAGACGTTGTAAGGCGGTCTGCTTTATTTTTAGATTCAATAATTATAGATGACGATGAGGATGATTGATTAGGTATCATTAATGTTTACATCATGATCATGTGACGAATAAATGATTGATTTATTATAGCACCATCCTTAGCAAGTGTTATAATAGTAATAAATAATCCATTGTTCACAATATACCGTGTTTTATTTCAATAAAACAGCTGTTGGTTATGATTTTTCGTCAATGTAAATCCTATGAAAAATATTTTTTTTCTCAGTACTCCTCGGATAGATTCTAAAGCGCTTTGGGTTACAGTCTGGTATTAGTCTAAGGAACATTATGTACCATGTTTCAATATTGGGCAGCACTTGGTCCAACGTTCATACAAAAATGGTCAATCTCCTTTGCAAATAAATTCGGTGAATTCTCTCATTCATTTACAACAGGGTCCACAAGATCTGCGATCTCAGCAACAGTGACTATTTCACCTATTATCAAACGGAGGATATCCTCAGAGTTATATCCTGAGTTCCTGTTATAATATTGTATAATATTTAATTGTATTTATTATATTCTATCGTATTGTATTACATTCTATTGTATTACACCACACCACATTACACTACACCACCACTCTACAATCTTGTTGCATGCTTTAAACAAATGTTATTTATGGCATTCAATTTTGTTAATAATGTGTTAATGTCTGCCTTACCATTGCGAAATAGTTAAACTGTAAATGTATTTCTGGTATCCCACAATACAAGCTTGCTTAGTGTGGGGCCACAGATAAAGTGATTGCACTATTGAATTACTCTTATTATTTTAATCTAATAAGGAAACCTGATGTCAATCCATTGTGTGAAAAATCTTTGCTGAAATAAATAATTTTGAATTTTTTGGATTTGAATTTTGAGTGTCTAGTGGTATAAATAAAAATCTTTGTTGTTGCAACCTAACAAACATTTGCCAACGTTGGTCATTGTTTCGGCGCTCTACCTAGCTGATCAAACGATTTTTACTTACAGAAATATCGAGCCGTATCGCACAGTGTAAAATTGATCAAGAAGGAACGTTATCTGCGGCTGTAGCGCTTAATCTGCATTTCTCTAAGACTATTCCTGAATGAAGTAAGATCCTAATCTACATTGGAAGATTTCCAAGAACCATCGTGGTAGTTATTAAAATTTCCACGATAAGTTATAAATACTCGATAAGACCGCCAATTGTATAACATTACTTAGATTTAAGAATCATGGTTGTAATATTTTTTCTGGTCGTGCAATAAAGTGTTCTCTATCTATCTATCTATCTATCTATCTATCTATCTACTCGGGTCTACGGGTCTAAAGTTAATTTTTGAAAAGATTTCTGCCGTTTATAAACTGACATTTCACTTGAAATGCTACTTCAAAAGATGAACTCGTTGATGGCAGAATGAACGAAGAATTTACCGTTGAAATAAAAGATAACATTTAAATCTTAATTACGTTCATGGGCACTTTCCCGGTATTCACGATCTTAGAACATTCGGATCGAGTGACTTGAGCTACAAAGGTGCTACTCGTATTGCGTCCACCGGACATCTAATAAAAAAAAATTACTTAGATTAAATCGTTTTTTTTTTCACTCGGATCGCGCTCTACTTGTCTTTGCTACTAAGACGAAATCGCAAAAATAAATTGGCGCCAATAGTAGAAACAGACAGTGAAACGTGAAAGGCAGTGAACTATTGATGTTTGTGAAGTTTAATGAAGCTGTGCAAGTGTGGCGAAATGTATGGTTTTTCTTTGCCATGACCAAACTATTCTTTGTCTTTTCTTTTTATACTTTTTTGTGAAGTTTTATGACGCTGTGGAAGTGTTATGAATAGTATGGTTTTTCTTTGCCATGACTAAACTATTCTTTCTCTCTTCTTTTTATACTTTTATCATTCAAAGTTCGACAAAACATATTTGAGTCCGCTTTTATTCATTGCAGAATAAAATTTTTGGTCATTTTTGGTATGGCGAGCTTGCAATTGAACTCCCATAAACCGAATCAAAATCTGCATTCACTAAGATGTGTGTACACCACGTCCCCACTGCTGGGGCACGGGTCTCTTTCTGCATCGCAGGAAGGTTAGGCCATACTCCACCACGGGGGCCAAGTCCGGGTCTGCTTTTTACATAAGATTGTTAAAGTTCGGTAACCTGTAATGTAAACAAATGACATTCAAGTCATAAAACAAGGAAAAATAACTGTATTCTAGTGATAAAATCTTAAATAAGAACAAAACAGTTTATTTCAAAGGGCACAGAATATGTTACTACTAAATAAATACTAAGGACTGTATTTGTAAAGCGCTGTTACCTCTGATATTTAGATTTTTTGTTATGTAAATGTGTTTATGCGTTCTCAAATTACCACTTCAATATGCTTTTCTGAAGATTACGTCAACTTGATGAGTGGTCTGACTTTAATTTCTTTAATTACTTGGTTTAACTGCGTTGTTTCGTCGTCGTCGTCAGGCTATACTAGTCCACTGCTGGACATAGCCTTCCCCTAATGAGCGACATAGCGTCCTGTCTTCAGCTTGCCGCATCCAGCATCTGCCTGCAGTTTTGCGCAGATCGTCATCCCACCTAGTCGGAGGGCGTCCTACACTACGTTTGCCCAGTCGCGGTCTTCACTCAAGGACACGTTTACTCCAACGGTTGTCGGTTCTTTGGCAAAATAATTCAAACTTGACTGGACTGCTGCGTCCAGTCAAGTTTGGTACAACGTTACGGTACAATGAAGACTATTCTATTTATCTTAACTTGTTTAAAGCGTTATTTTAACATGAATTCACCAATGTTTACATCCAGTGCTTTTAGAATGGATTCAGTATCGTAAGGAATATCTGAAATACGAGAAAACACCATTTAGGGAAACTTAAAAGTAGATGATAAAATGTAAAAAAAAACTTCATAAAATAATAAATAAAAACATAAAGAGTGCAAAAAAGTAAGAGTGCACTATACCTATATCGATCCAAACATTAGGATCGTTCTCTGATTCCTTTGTGGACTCCACGATGCATTGACGTAGTGCATGTGAAATGCCGTGGGCTATGCAGATTCCACATTCACCAACACCTGGAAACGATATTTAGCTTCTATGTTCATTTATTGTATTAATTAGAAGACATAGTGACTATAAAATAAGATATAATCTTCGATCTTACTGGATAAATCAGCTTTCGTCAGAGTGTAACAATTGCAAAAAAATATATCTAAATAGTATAAAAGTAAAATTAATCCAATATGTAAAAATCTCGTATTACGATGTTATTGAACTCCTCCTATAAACGGCTTCACCAATTTTGACGAATTATTTTGTGTATATTTGGTACAACACATTTTAAACATTCGCGAGTTGAAGACATTGTTAGAATATTTTCGGGGATTAATCGCGTAGTAATTTATTGCTATTTTACCTCGACGTTTCGACGACGTTACAGTCATCGTGGTTACGAAAAGACTGATGGCTAGTGCCCCCTGGCATCTTCGGCTGATAAGGTTTCAGACTGCCTTCAATCAGCCATCACAAAACACTATTAGGGTTGCGACACTACACTGATAATGTCGGACGATAAGCCATGCGACTTTTTTCGACTCGAACTCATCTTGATGACCGGATCCCACGTTTGCGACAGTTTGTAACCACATTCCCGGTTGAAATTTTTGTGTTTCTTAATTTCAACTGCTTCACGCATAATTCGGCTATAATTATGGCGATCGTTGGAAAGTACCGATGGTTTGTGTAATTCTATCCAGTGGTTTGATGCTGATTCAAGTAGAAGTTCCGCTATCGTTGACATTGTCACCTGGCGGTTTTTGTCAGCTGCGATATGTTCCTTGACTCTTTCAGCAATGGTCCGCTAAGTTTGTCCGATATAATAACTACAGCAACTGGAATTGACTTTGTACACACTGGTGTTTGATAGGGTATGGTGTCTTTGACTGTTCCTACTTGGCTGCTATCTTGAGTAGTGGAGTAAAAGCTGTGTCGATTGTATCTTTAGCAAAGAACCGACTTTGCCTGTCACTCCAGGACACACGTCACTTTATCCGCTTCGATAAGGCACAAGTATTGTCCAACGACAAGCTTTATGTGCCACAAAAAATGCGCGAGGCTATTGAAATAAGTCGCCACCCGAATTTCAATAGAGACAGTGGATGGGCTCTTCCGCCGGCCTGGAAACCGGTTCTACAAAAGTGCAGTGATAGTGAATATCGAAATCGAGACTGCAAGAACGAAGATGTCGTGAGCTGTGTCTGTGCCATCATGCCTAGTGACATTGACGACGTGAAAGCAGTAGGCGCTGCGGCGCAACCCAGCGGGAATCCCCCGCAGCCAGTGTCGGCACCCGCCCCACCTATCTCGGCGCGGGCGCGCCGCGCGCTTGCCCGTAGTGTGAGACGAGCAACCGACGACGCGAGCTCCGTCTCTGCTCACCATGATTAAGCTCTGCGAATCGGAGCAAAACCTGGTCGGACTTTTCCGATATAACAACACCCGTAAGTAGATCCGGACTAAACGTCTATAATGTGTTGTGCTTACGAAAGTTTTAGTTCAAAAATGGGATTTATTCATGAGCTGGATAGATAGAAGGAAAAGCTGAAGTAAATGTATTGTATTCTTTTCAAAAATATCATATTAGGAATCTATTGAATAAATCTGCTTGCCCATTCAAGGCTATTTTTTCAGTAAAAACCGTGATAAATTAAAGTGAACCTATCACCATGCTTAGCATTAAACAATTAATTTTTTTTGGGTCGTTCCAGAACAATTTTAAAACATCTCACCTTTTTGTCCCGACTGCGCCTTTAGGATTTGTACTATTGGGCCTCAAACTCACTCTGAAGTCTACAGGTATATCCAGAGCCAAAGGAACATGGTAATTAAGCGATCGGTTTGTTAGTAGCTTGCCGGTTTTCTTGTCAAACACAAGTTTTTCGCTAGTAAAGTACCCAAGGCCTTGAATGTACGCTCCTTCAATCTGGAGAAGCGATTGCAATTAGACTAAGGATTTAAAATGCGATTGCACTTTTCTGTCCTTAGACCATGTTTATCCATGACTATTTGATCTCCATTGAAAAGTCAAACATTGAATACTTTAGAAAAAGTAAATTAAACCATAGATCAACAAGTAATCTCTGCTATGCAATGTACCTGTTGTCATAATAAATTCTACTTATGTATATGCTCATGTTTCAAACCAAAAAGATGAATTTCCCTGGTTTGAAAACCAGGGAAATTAACTAACACCATTAATGGTGCAAATAGCACTGCCATATTTTAAATCCTTTGCACTATGAATGTTGCAAATGATACCCATATTTAAATATCTAACACCATCAATGATGCAAATAAAACTACTTTCTATTTAGTATCTGAACTTTTGTAGTTTAACAAATAATATATTTGTACGTCTTACCTGGCCTATATCAATATTAGGATTGGTACTTAGTCCAACGTCTTCCAAAATATCCACTCTCAATATTTCATATCGACTAGTCAAAATATCTAGCTGCACTTCCAAGATAGCGACAGCCAATGCATTATAATCATCCCAAACGGGTTCCTTCCTTTTGTTCATAAAAGAGGCTGTTAGGTCTATTTCATCTTTTTTCGCTTTCTGGATCAGATCTACCCAAGTTGGATTCGACATTTTCTCCTTGACTGGTTGTAGTCTTTTGATCAAAATTTCACATGCTTTTTGTACTGAATAGCACACTGATTCACTGGTAACACTCGACGCAGTGTTTGAGTCACCTGCTGCCAGAAACGTGTCACTAGGAAGAACAGTTACCAAATCTAATGGTATGCCGAGAGTGTGAGCGCATACTTGAGCCGCTTTAGTGTTGAGACCTTGGCCTATTTCTATGCCACCTGTGCAAATGTTTACGCTACCGTCTTCTATGTAAATCGATACAATAGCATGAAAAATATTAATGTGCTCTATAGGAAATGTTATGACACTAATCTTAATGGCTTTCTTGAACCACCTATTCACTTTGTTAAAATTTTGGATTTTTTCGCTTCGCTGATTGTAGTCGGACTTCATTTTAAGTGTTGTTGTAATTTCTGGTATATCGTCATCTTCTATTTTCATGTTGCTTAATCTTACTTTTGTTGGATCTTTCTTTACAGTAAAAGCAATGTGCTCCATGATATGTTCTATTGTAGTTACAGCTTCACATGTACCTGCCACAAGTGTGGATACCATAAATATCATTTCTTACAAATAAAAGTATAAAATAATTCGTAAGTAACTTTTCTCTACTGTGCTTTAATCTATCGTGACTGACTGGTTGACTTAGAATGCACAAGTGCTGGGTTGTGGAATTTTCCAGCGAATTTTCTTCGAATAACGTAGAAGGTTTCAGAATGGCATTCAAATGCAGGGAAAGAATGGGGTGGTAAAGTTTTGCATAAAGAAATCATAATCTTCGGATACTCGTAAAGGTAAAGGTAAAAATAATATTTTTGCATATTATTTACGCATTCTTGTAAATACGTCAGAGTTAGGTTTAAATAAAATACTCGTACGCATCTTTATGTCGAATATTCAACCTGAAACATCTACAGTACCATTTTCATCAGTGTGTTAAGCTAGTGACTACCAAAAAAACCCAATCCACAGATAAACCTTGTCGGTTTCGGCGGATGGGGGGTGTAATGTTTTATGTATTTATCTTTTTGTCTTAAAATGCTTAAAAGTAATTATTGCTTATTATCAATCATTGTTTTTATGAGATTTTTCTTTTTTTCGAAAAATAAACAAAATTACCCAATGAATATAAAAAAATCATAGTTAAAGAGAATTACAACCAAGAGAAGAGAGAGTATTCTTACCGGGAGCTCTCATAAATGTGTTACTAGGCAGTTCAGTAATTGCAAAACTAGAGTCGACGGACCATGTGTCAGTTTTATAACCATTAGGAAATGCTCGAATTGCCATTCTATTCGTTAGATCATTAATAACGCATCCTTGATTCTGAATTATATTAGCATTCAAGTATTGGATTTTGCCATCCTTGTCAACGCCCACCTGAAATATTATAATTTTTTACTAATTTCATCTATTGGTGAAGATAATGCTTTAGATTAGGGCGTGAAACATTAAAAGGTAACCGTTTTCTTATTTACGTACACATGTGGATTTTATTCTAACAATATCTTTCATTAAGGTGCTTTGAAATAGTATTTTCTAAGGTTAACACGAGCAGTAGACATAATTAAAACTATTTTTATACGGATTTATGCTCGTTTATTAAATTTTTACAACTTTCCAACGTTTCGGCACTTTTTCAGGTGCCGTGGTGCCTGAAAAAGTGCCGAAACGTTGGAAAATTGTAAAAAATTAATAAACGAGCTAAAGTCCGCATAATAACAGTTTTAATTGTGCTTTGGAATGTTAACTAGCGCCATCACCATCATCATTATTAGGCTATATTAGTCCACGAAGCGCTCGTGGCCTAACCCGATTTGAATCAATCACTTTAGTTAAGCAACAATAGGCGCGGTCATATGCAGGATGGGTGACCGTCCCGTGACTATCGCTAGTGGTATTTTTCCGAACGCTTACGTGCTTCGCAAGGCACGCTAAGCCGTTGGTGCCAGCTGTCATGTAATGGCAGTCGTACACCCACGTCATAGGCCTTATGGGCGGCTTCATAACTTCTGACAGTAAGGCTCGCCACTGTCTTACAATCGTCCACCAATCCGGACTTGGCCCCCGTGGAGGAGTATGGCCTAACCTTTCTGCGATGCAGGAAGAGACCCGTGCCCCAGCAGTGGGGATATACAAGGGTGGACATCGATATCGATATCGTTTTTTTTATTCAAAGTAGCACAGAAGTGATACTTTGTACATGGTGTCTATATCAAAGTCTAGACTTTTGGAAAAAAATACACAAAACCTAAAAAAATAATAATAAAAAATAATAATACCTAGATTAGAGTATGAATTAATATTCGCGGTGGGCACGCGTGGTTGTTAACCCCGTACTCTCTCTCTGAGAGAAGGCCTGTGCAGGGCTACACTAAAAAATCTATAGTCTAGAACTCATGCAGTGGTTTCAACAATATTATTGTCGAGCTACCAAAGGTCGTCACAACGTTGTATGTAACTTTGCCAAGATGAGATTTAAACTTGAGATTTATATGACAGCCCCGGTGGCGCAGCGGTTTGGCACGCTGACTGTAAAACCAAAGGTCTCGGGTTCGATCCCCGGCCGGGTCAAACTAGGAAACGAGCCTTTCTAGTTTGTCTCGGGTCTTGGTCTATGTATTTATTGCATTAAATCTATCGTCAAGTTAGCACCTATAACACAAGTCATTTAGTTGTACTTAGTATAGGGCTAACGAGATCTGTGTAATATGTCTATGAATATTTATTTATTTGTATAAAAAAGCTTACCTTTACTGGCTTTTCCCCTTCATACTTTTTTTTTTTACAATAGTCTACGACCTATTCTTTTTACCAAAAATCGGTGAAATCGTTCCTGAGCAGTTCGATAACAAACATTGTGACACGAGATTTTGTATATTAGATAATACTAAAATAGAATAATCTATAATAAACAAATAAACTTTTGTTCCTACCATTTACACTGGCAAATACATCCTTCATGGGGCATTGTATACGCTTGTATAATAATATCCCTGAAGTTATATTAAGCGTGCTAGAAACGCGATTCAAAAAATGTGTCACTTTGTGCCAAAAGGGCTCGTAAACACAATAGTTTATTTCATTACAAGTGCGGAAAGGCTGTCATTGCAAAGAGTTCCGACAAATGTCTACCCGAGCCGAGGCGCAGCCGAAGGCGAGGGTTGATAGTCGGAACAAGTTGCAATGACGGTTCCGCACGTGTACTGAACGACTATTTTTAATACAGTTGCGAAAAAATGAAGCAATTTAATAAAGTAAAAAAATATTTGGAAAATGGCGCCAACCATAATAGTAGATTGTTAACCAAGGGCTGTATGACATCAATTGCATATGAGGTTTTGGCTAATTAGCCCGAATATGCAATTGATGATTACACCCGAGGTAAACACTCTACTTTACATATCGATTGTGAGGTAAGTTAAAAAACAAGAAAGCAGGTTGACTATTTTTGACTTGACATTTTTCAAAACTTTTGAGAAGGAACTCCAAAACACAAAAAAAAAAATACTTTCGCGCCTAGCTAGTCGACAGATTTTTTTACTCTTCTCGATTTTATGGCATGCAAGCGCGTCAAAACGCGCTGGCCAGTTTGAATTTTAAATCGATTTCAATTAACATACGATGTGACTGCGAAACAAAGAGTTCGATATTTAAAATAAAATCTTCATAAATTCTAATATAAATTGTCTCGATTCCGATTCGAGTAAATAATCGATACCAAGAGAAAAAAATATTAATTTTTAAAAAATATTCTTCTTGCAGTATGAATATGACAGTTCTTTTTTCAAATTCCAAAACCTATTGTGCGTTCACGTTAACTTGACGCGTGAGAGAATTGGTAACACTGAGATGTTTACTGTTACCATGTTAAATAAGAAATCATTCCCATTACTTGGGGAAAATAAAAGGATTGAGGGCTTGTTTAACCATCTTCCGATTAGGTCCAAAAGCTAATTCACATGTTATGTCCTTGTTACCAATTCTCTCACGCGTCAAGTTAATGTGAACGCACTGTATGCTGTAATGTTAACATTACATGGTATGTTTTGAAACCTATGCTGTAACGATATCCATACACCCCGGCATTCAGGGAAGTAAGTGAGTACTTACAGAGCAAGAGATAATGTAAAAGAATATAAGCAGAGAATTTTTTTTCTTCACCTATTCTGGTAGGCAAAGGGAACTATGCCCATACAGCTAAGTCTTCAGTAGAATTTTTTTATTGATGTGAAATGAAAATGAAATTTAATGAGATGAAATGAAATCAAACCTAACCTAACTCATTCAATCAAATCATTAAATCTGATACTGAAACAAATTAGTAGCTTCTTTTTAGAAATATAAGTATTTGCATGAATCATAAAAAACTCCTATGAATTTTTTTAGTCCAAACTTCATGGTTGGTTTTTCTTTTTAATAGAAATTATTTTAACAGTTGGAAAAGAGAACGCACTAGTGCGGAAAAGGTAACAAAAAAGCACGAGTGTGTAATAGCCCACATCCCGCACGCTATACGTCCCTGCAATACGCCACTTTTTGAGCAACTGTATTAAAAAGGATTATTTAGATGACAATGATGTCTAGAATTAAAGCCAGTACAATGCATGAGTTCTATGTTTTATAATAATAAACTCTGTTAATTAAGTTGAAAACACTAAGATTGGAGTTTTTTTGGCCATTTATTCTCCAAAACGATCTAGATTTTGAAATGGACACCTAGTTTGAGTTCTAACGTTCATTAAGCCGCAGTTTCTGCGCTCCTTTGAATAAAACCTTTTCATTTCATATTAATACAAGCCATTTCCTAAAGATAATTATACAATTATAATATGCGCCTTTTTATCGAAACAATATTTTAAATATTTAGTTACCTACCTCATATTCAGTTTGACATGGCACTCTTTTCCCGACAACAGACATATTAGTCTGCATTGGCAGTACAAATCTACATGGTACATTTAACTTGGTGGCCACAAGAGCGCAAGCTGTTGATCCTCTACAACTGGCACTGATTTTGCCTCCAAAAGCTCCACCGACTCGCCGTACCTTAACGTGAATGCTGCAAAAGACAATTTATTTTAAGCTTTTATCTAACTTCATAAGTGCGCTAAGGAATTGTTAGCAGAACGTTTTTCACCTAAAAGTAAAGTCTTTAGCAATCACCCTTTTTTTTAATCGGACAAAATATCCTTGTCCTAAAATTTCACCGGTTTTGTGATTTATGGTTTCAATTCTTTTTTTTCTGATGGTACAATAAAGTGTTATCTATCTTTATAATATTGTATTTATTGTTATAGAACTAGCACAGCATATTTACAATTAAAGTCAGATTATATTATTACTATTCAATAACTCAACAAGGTTATATCAAATTCGAGAGTTACCTACCGGTATTTCACTAAACACGAAAAGCAAACAAAAACAAATGAACAATTATTAGCAAATTTAGACTTGTTTTTAATTTTATTTTCTCAGGAGGTGAAATTGATACAAGTATATTATACATTTTAAAAGAAATAGATAAATAAAATTTTGAGTAGTTACTGCATTTAGACTTGCGTAGGTACTAACTTCGATTCCTTCATATTCAAAGCTTGAGCTATAGCTGCCTGAGTCAAACTCAGAAACTGACTTGAATCATATACTTCTATGCCGGTTTCGACAGGAATTACGATAGAACTCACTGGTTCCATGTAGTAAAAGTACTGTGGACCAATTTCAAATACACCCTTTATGATATTTTTTATATCACAGCCCTTACTCTTTGGATGTATTGACTGTTTACCAGGGACGATTCTTTTATTATCTGTCTTTGCTTGATTGATAGTAAGTATTGGATCTTCTTGGCTCACGTTCTTATAAGTAACGTCGACCTCATTAGCCACTTTGGAAGCTAACGCTTCTGTATCTGCTACGACAATCGCGATTGGTTGACCGTAAAACTGTATATTACTGGACGCTAATATTTCTATATCTGCCGTTGTCAGTGAATTTATTCCGACAGCTATAAAACTGTTCTTGCCTGGGATATCTTTAGCTGTGTAAAGAGCATGGACGCCTGGAATTTTCTGGAAGATACATGATTTATTTATAAGTAAACCTTTTTCTCAGAGCCATGGCAAGTGGTACACACTGGTCTTTGATTAAAGATAACGTTAATAAAGACACCAAAATGCCTGGGCTTAACATGGTCTCTGTCGAAATACAAAGATTACTAGCCGAGATCCATAGATATTTCACGTTTCACCGTTTTTCGTCAATAAAGGTAACGTATGTGTTTGATAAAATTTGTTGTTTTTATTCCTTAGTTTATCATTTTCTGTAGACACAATGAAGCATAACTTACTGCATGAACTTACCAAAACTTCCGTGCCATCTATTTTATCAATATCACCTCTATGTATAGTTGATAAGACAAATGCACCAAATACTTGGCCTGGCAAAGGTGGTATATCGTTTGCGTATGTAGCCTCTCCAGAACTTTGTGAAAGACCTTCGAGTTTTGTTACTGGTTCATTCAACGGATATAATGACGGGTCAGTTATGTAGTATTGCAACCCAGTTGAAAGAGGTCTTTGGAAGACGCTGCCGCCTGATTTGTAGCGATCATTTATTTTTTCAGTTGGACAAATGCTGATTATGAACTGGAATATTAATTTCATCATTGAAAAGTCGTACTGGCAATTTCTCACCTATCCGGCGGCGTATTGATTAACCTAAAAAGGCTTATCACAATTAATTGATAACTGGCAAACATTGGCATCTGCCTACTGATGAATGTTTATTAAATAATGCCGTTTAAAATTCATGAGTATGTACTTGACGATTTAATAATATATAAACTCAAATTAAAGTTGTTGATTAGAAAATTATTTGCAACTTTGCGACAAGCAATTTTTACATAAAATAACTGACAGGACGCAAAACCTGTTAACATTTTTTTTGTATCGTTTTTAAACAAAGCTTTGAAATTCTACTTTGTTTTTTAACCCCGACCGGTAGATGGCATTTGGGTGAAAAGGCCTATACTCAGCAGTAGGCAGCGGTGGGCTGATGATGATGATGATTCTATATTTAAAAACAAACCTTGTAAAAAAGTCCAATCGCCAACTTTTTAATGTATGTCGATGATGGTTTCAGCGGAAAATCTTGAGGTTTCACCTCGGAATCCAAAATTTCAATAGCGTTTTGTAATGTGGCATTATCGAATATATTTTTTCCTTTCAAGTAAGTCTCAGTCTGAGCAGCATGATGAAACGTGGGTGAAATGTTCCCGTACACAATACTAGCACTTTCAATTATGTTAGTATGCTTATTGGTAGTGAATAAAAACGCCGCATTCACTATTGCTAAAGCACTCTGGTTCCTAGGCATAATCTGAAATTAGACGTTCCTAATAAGTTTATTTCAATACAGCGAAAAGAGAACCATAACACAGATACAACGTTTATAACACAAATATAACGTTTTGTCAATTCAGACACAATCTAACATTATAGCTTTTTAAAATATTATCTTCTGCATTCATCGGTGGTAAAGATATATTCAGCAACAGCTTTCCTTTCATTTCATATTTTAAGAAGTCTATCAAGAAAAGAGTAGTATTTATTCCATTGGCATCACCTGAAATTTATTTTATTTTCATATACATTATACATTATTAAAAGCACTCGTGGCCTACTCGAACCAAAGTGATTGGAATCAATCACTCAAGTTAAGCAACAACAGGCGCGGTCAGGTGCTGGATGGGTGACCGTCAAGTTACTACCGCTAGTGGCATTTTTCCGAGCGCTTCCGTGCTTCGCAAGGCACGCTAAGCCGTGGGTGCCGGCTGTCATGTAATGGCAGTCGTTAAGCCATGTCAGAGGCCTTATGGGCGGCTTGATAACTTCTGACAGTAAGGCCCGCCACTGTCTTAGAACCGTCCACCAACTCGCACTTGGCCCACGTGGTAGAGTATGACCTAACCTTCCTGCAATGCAGGAAGAGACCCGTGCCCTAGCAGTGGCGACATACAGGGTCGCAATCGCATACATTATACAATTCTTTAAACATTACCTAAATAGGAAATATTAAATTGCCCACAACAAATGCACATGTAACGATTCAAATTATTTATAGATAAATAACTCTTGAACACTAAGATTTACATATATAATAATATCTAAAACCTAGTTAATCGTATATAATCTTAATCGTATAGAATCGGCGGTCATGAGATTGCAACAAAACATCGCCTTTTGCTTTATAGCTCTTCCAAGTAATCTTAGGATGGACTGCACTGAAAAGAGATGGAATGGGTAAGTGTACGTAACACAGACCACATCAATTCTTCTTCTTCTTCTTTTCGTGTCAGCGATTTGACCAGTTTATATTTTTCCTGCCCTGCAATCGCAACAATAGTTGGCCACTGCCATCGCAGCAGCGTTGGCCTCTGTTGGTCAGCGCTGTCCATCAATTAATTTATTTACATGTAAGTAAAAATGTAATTTGTAGTGATAATAATAATATAAACCTAATATAATTAGCAAAGGGGAAGATAAAAAGTAGCCGGATGCAGCGTGCGTGCATGCAACGACTTATGAACGTTGATGAAGCGAAGGTGGTCTGTCAGGATCGTGGCAAGTGGCAGTCCCTGGTTTCTGCCTACCCCTCTGGGTTACAGGCGTGAGGTCATGTATGTATGTAAATACCTATTTTTTAAGGAAATAAATGTAAAAATCCAATTCTTACGAACTGTTACAGCAGCTCCAACACATTGAAATAACAGAAATATATCTGATTGATATGATGGTATTCTTTGTTTCAATGTTAAATTTCCAGCCAATGATGCGATCTGAAAAATACAGGAAATAATTAAGTTGTAACGATGCAAACCTCTTTACACCATTTTTATTTCTTTCTCTATCTATCATTTTCAAATATTTAAATTATGTCACACATTTCGAAATTTCCCTCATTTTCATCACTACTACTTTATCCTTCGACCAGATCTGACCATTTTACCTGCTTATCCGTTTTTATCCAGTTTTTCTGTTTTATTATAAAATATCTATCTACAAATAAAACAACACTTGAAGTCGTTTCAATTCTTATTATTTATAAAGGATATACAACATTACGAAGTGATCCGTAAATTAAATAACTGATCATAATCATATCTGCAAAAAAAAATTTTGCTTGTCGATGGTAAGCCATTGTGGTGAAAGTATTTGCCAACTAGCATTAGGTTCTAGCTGATTGCTAGGATACGTCATTCTTATGAGGGTCTAGCTGATTGCTAGGATACGTCATTCTTATGAGGGTCTAGCTGATTGCTAGGGTACGTCATTCTTATGAGGGTCTAGCTGATTGCTAGGATACGTCATTGTTATGAGGCTTTAGCTGATTGCTAGGGTACGTCATTCTTATGAGGGTCTAGCTGAGTGCTAGGGTACGTCATTCTAGTGAGTACTTCGTTCGGGCAGCCTCTGTTCATTCACATCCGTCAATTATTTTAAAAGAATAAATTAATAAGCCCCAACATGACGTCAGCGAATAGGCAATTTAATTCTTGGGTCGGCAATATAAAAAATCTAAATGCAAAATATTTTTAAGGCAGTACTTCTATTAAATGAAGAATATTTTTTCAGAATTAACTATAAGATTAAGATTAAAGATTAATCGAAAACTTTCGTAAGCACTCCACATTATTGATTTGTAATCGGATCAACGTGATTAAGCTCTATAAATCAGAGCGGACTGTTATAATCACCTTCCCTTAGAGACTGTATGCGTGGGAAAGTGCTGACGCGTCAGTAGGTGCATTCGACACGTGGAGCCTTTTTCCCATGGCATGACGCAAGACCAGTCACACAGTCGTACCATTTTGCAATTCAATATCCGGGCTCGTGAAAGACAGTCATCTCTACTGTTCCATTTCTATTATTCAATTTCCTTTATTTTCAATTTCGTAATAAACGTGTTTTAAGAAAAATATCTTTTTTAAAAAGACTCTCCTGACCCGCCCCGTAACAGTGGTGTCAGAAGTGGGATCTGCTGGTGGAAATCGCATTTCCCAGCATCTCAGACGCGAAAAACGTAAAAACGTGAAAACGCGATAAACCGGACCGCAGTGAAACTATGTGAAAAACTGTGTCAAACTCTTCATGCTGTGAAATCTTTACGCTGTGAACTTTATCCTGTGAACTTTTGTGCCCTGTAATTGCGACAGTCAGCCTTCAACCCTGGAGCCTGTCGATACAGCCTGCCGTCCTCAAAGTCACTGCCGCCGCCGTGCTGCCGCTCATCGTGTTCTCCGAATCGTTGCGCCATCCGTAACTCTCCGTGTCCTGCTTCCAAGACGGGCCCGCTGCTGCTGCCCGTATAAGTACCTACCTACTTACCTGGTACTTACCTATGGTCGTCGCTGTCGCCGAGTCTCCGTGTCCATCACCGTCGTCTCCGTCGTCGTCGTCGTCGTCCTGCAACAAGAAACTTCAAACCGCAATGTCTACCACTCTCCAGCTCGCCGTGATCCTGTGAGTCTAACATTTAATTAACCGTTATTGTCACGAGTCCTTTCTATATCCATTCTATTTCCTTACATTGACTATTTTACCAACTCGAGTACATACCTACCTTATTTACTATTTCCAATTCTAAGCGTGCCGCCGCTCGTTCGTGTTATTATCTAATAGGTATTTCTCAAACAAAATGGCCAAGTCCGAACAATCGACTCAAATTTTATTAACAGAGCCGTATCCCATACAAGTCCTCTGTAGCTTCATTTCCCCGTACAAAGGAGACAGGGAAACATTAACAGCATTCCTTACAAATTGTCAAAATGCCCTAGATCTGTCATCGCGAAGCCAGACAGACTTACTCCTAAAATTTATAATATCTAAACTCGAGGGCAAGGCCCAAATCGCTTGCTCAAACCGTGAATTCAGCAGTTTCGATGAACTCAAGGCTGTTTTACAACAAAACTTTGGTCAGAGGAAACATTACAACCATCTCCTGCTTGACCTTCAATCATGTAAGCAAATGCTGAATGAAACCGTAGCGCAATTTGCTCTCCGAATCGAAACGTCCCTCACAGATTTACAGGCTGAAATTCATAATGCTAACTCCCTTAAAAAGGAGCTGCCAGGACGTCTTGCTATGACAGAAGATTTAGCCCTGTACACATTTTGTCTAGGTCTCAATTCACGCTTAAGTAACATCGTGCGTTGCCGAGAGCCGGAAACGCTCAACGATGCCGTGATAGTGGCCGTGGAGGAAGAAAAGATTCTAAATCTCTTAAATAAGTCAACATCAAGGCCGACCGACGCCCCTAAACAAAAATTCTGCAGACGCTGCAACAAGCCAGGCCACTTAGAGTCTGAATGTTTCAGGCGTGACTCTCGCGCCCTAGTTCCATATAAACCAAATCCTCGCCCTCAGCGAGATTATTCAGATAGGTCTCAAGGGCCCTTCAACCCAGCAGTTTGCAGATACTGCAAAAACGAGGGCCACGACATAAGTCAATGCAAAAAACGTCAATTCAATAACGCCCGGAGAAATTCGAACAACAACCCTTATCAATTCCAGCATAACGTTACAGTCGAGTCACCTCCACTATCGACCTCTGGCGAAGAGGCTGACGAAGATAACTGTAATTTAAACTAAGCAACGGGGTATCGCATTCGTGTCGACGAGTACCCAGTAATTATGCAGGCACCCTATCGACTCCCTCTGAATCGGCGAAATCGCCCGAGTCCCAAATTCTAAATCCCTCTGTATCCAAGGCGAGAAAGCCTAAGCGAGTCAGGTTTAACTTGCCGACTCCTATTTCTAAATCTAAACGACAGATAGGTCGTCAGAATAAACAACACCCCAATGACTCAGCGAGTCCTTCTATTTCAAGGGTTGAAAACTCATCGTTACCTTCTATTTCGGCCACTAAGCCCAGTAACGTCAAAATAAACTCTGCTTCCAAATCAAGTCCTCAAAATCCTCCCTCGGGAGCCTCTGTTTCTTTGAGCCAAAAACCCAAACAAATCTCTGAACCCAAAAAGACTTCTAAACCGAAAGAAAATTCCAAGCCTAAGCCCAATTCTAAGTCTAATTCCATATCAATTCATGAGATTAATACAACCTATAAAAAGGTGTCTCTGCCACACGTTTGTCTCAAAACAAACTACTCAGATAACGTGTTGTGCTTTCTCATCGATACTGGTGCAAGTGTCAATATAGCTAAGCTTACTAATTTCACACAGAAGCCATCACTCTCGAACGACACCATAAAGCTTAAGGGCCTAAGCGACAATGATTCATACTGCGAAAGCCTTGGCGTATTCCAAATCCAATTCGACTTTCAAACAGACACAGGTTCAATATCGTTCGACCATGAGTTCCACGCCATCAGCGAAAATGTGAACTTGAACTATGACGGGATATTAGGTAACGATTTCTTATCGCGCCAAAATGCCGATGTCCGCTACTCAAACCACTGTCTACACATACAGGGTAATCTCATCCCTATAGAATTCAATCAGCCTACCTACATAATTCCAGCTCGTTCTGAAGCCGTCATTGAATGTTCAATAACGAATGACAGTTCCGAATTCCACAACACCAAAGAAGCCTTAGTGCTAGACCATTCAATTTCCGAAGGCATCTTTGTAGCAAATAGCCTCGTCTCTATCAAGCCCAATGGAAAAATAAATATATCAGTCCTTAATACCACCAATTCCGAAATAAAAGTCACAGACTACAAAGTCACCTTGACACAGACGTGTCACATACCGAGTTCGACTTCTAACTCCCAAGAAAACATATACTCCGTGTCCTCTAGCGACTCCAATCGACACAACCGCGTCCTTGACAACATTCGCACCTCCCATCTTAATAGCAAAGAAGAAAAACGCTTAATCGACTGCTGTTCTAAATACACTGACATCTTTTACTTGGAAGGCGAACAATTAACCTACACGAATGTTACAAAACACACCATTAATACAGGTGACTCACAACCCATTCACGTCAAGTCATACAGATTTCCAGAGTGTCATAAGGACGAAGTTGAACGGCAAATTAAATCGCTTCTAGACCAAAAAATAATTCGTCCTTCCAACTCCCCTTGGAGTGCGCCCGTATGGGTCGTGCCAAAAAAAATGGACGCTTCGGGCAAAAAGAAATGGCGCTTAGTCATAGACTATAGAAAGTTAAATGACGTCACCGTCTCTGACGTCTATCCTTTGCCCCTTATCTCTGATATTCTCGACCAATTAGGTCATTCAAAATATTTCACGACACTGGACCTAGCCAGTGGTTTTCATGAAGTCCTTATGGACCCTCTCGATGCCCCTAAAACAGGGTTTACCGTTTCTACTAACAATAGTGCCGCTGGACACTACGAATTCTCTAGAATGCCTTTTGGGCTTAAAAACGCCCCTGCTACATTCCAAAGACTTATGAACACCGTCCTATGTGGCCTTCAAGGTCTCCACTGTTTCATATATCTTGACGACTGCATCGTCTACTCTCACGATCTCGACTCACACATGCAGAAGCTGGAACTCGTATTCTCAAAATTCCGAGAAGCGAATCTCAAGTTGCAGCCTGACAAGTGTGAGTTCTTACGCCGAGAAGTCGCCTATCTCCGCCACATAATAACGGACAAGGGTGTTTCTCCGAATCCTGACAAAATCAAGGCAGTCACCGATTTTCCAACTCCTAAGAATCCCAAGGACATTAAGTCATTCCTAGGCCTAGTGGGCTATTACCGTAGATTTATTGAAAATTTCAGCAAAATCACAAAACCTCTGACGTCACTCCTTAAAAAGGACGCTGAATTTCACTGGGAGCAAGAACAAAAGAACGCCTTCTCTATTCTAAAATCTAAACTAACTTCAGCCCCATTGCTCCAGTACCCCGACTTCGAAAAACCTTTCATACTTACCACGGATGCTTCCAATTATGCTGTCGGGGCCATTCTATCCCAAGGTGACGTTGGCAAGGACAAGCCAATCGCCTACGCATCACGAACACTAAACAAGGCCGAAGGCAACTATTCCACTATTGAAAAAGAACTTTTGGCCATCCTATTCGGCGTCAAAACTTTCCGTCCATACCTCTATGGTCACAAATTCAAATTCGTAACTGACCATCGGCCCCTAGTTTGGCTATTCAATGTCAAAGACCCCAGTTCGAAGCTAATTCGCTGGCGTCTCAAATTAGAGGAGTACGACTACGAGATCATTTATAAACAAGGCAAACTAAATTCTAACGCCGACGCCCTATTCATATTCCCCGTCAATGTCAATGTCACAGATCCGATTCTAAATCGAAGTAACGCAAGCGGTAATAGTCCACCCGCTGCCGATAACAACTCGCAGTCCCCTCAGCTTCCGCCCATGCCTTCTACGTCCGAAACCTACGAGCAGTATTTGCAAAGTATCCGCCGTTCTCCTATATCCTACGACACTGAAATCCAAGAGTTCAATGAACCTCTGCTGAAAGCTAAATGCAAAGTCATTACTTACCCTACCTCAATCGACTTAGACGAATCTGTCCCATATTGCCAAGAAATACTCGAAGCCTCGACTAGTGAACCAGACATCCGCACTATCGAGCGCGAACTCTACACATATTATTCTACATCAAATGAAAAACACTTATTTACACATCTATTTCTTCGCGTGCATCACTATGACGAAATGTCATACAAAGACATATTTAACCTACTTCGAGATTTTAGAGACATGATAAGATTCTGGTACAGCGAAGAAAAAGAATTTGCCATCTCAGACTTTTCCGATCCATTTTCCAAACTTTCATTCCCAAAAATATATAACATCCTCGCATTTCTATTTCATGGTACAGGCGTCAAGGTCAACATATATCATAATTCTATTTTATACCCTACGCCTGACGAGGTCAAGAAAATTCTAAAAGATCATCATGATTCGCCCACTGCCGGACATCCGGGTATCTCGCGCATGCTAGAGCGCATCAAATCAGGGTACTGGTGGAAATCTATGCGGCAGGATATCGAAAACTATGTAAAGAACTGTCGATCTTGCCAAATCAACAAACCCTTGAGGCAAACAAATCGTGCTCCAATGATAATAACATCTACCGCCACCAGACCGATCGAAAAAGTTTTCCTGGACATTGTAGGTCCACTTCCAGAAACTTACGAATTCCAATTCAAGTTCATCTTAACACTCCAAGATGATCTTACAAAATATTCCCAGGCGTATCCATTACAGACAAGCAGCGCCGAGGAAACTGCCAAAAAATTCGTCCATTTCATAGCTCACGTCGGAATCCCCAAAATCATCGTCACTGATCAAGGTACGAACTTCTGTTCAGAGGTGTTTAAACAACTGGAACGCTTATTCGGTATTAAACACCTTATCGCATCCCCTTATCACCCTCAAACATGCGGTGCCTTAGAGAGAAGTCATTCGACCCTTAAGGAATATTTAAGACCCTTTGTCAACGAAAATGCTCATACATGGGACCTTTATTTAAACACGGCCATGTTCTCATATAACACTAACGTCCATACCACTACCGATTTCTCCCCATTCGAATTGTTATTCGGGTTCAAACCCTATATCCCAAAGTCAATAGATACACTCGAAAGTAACACATACACCGACTACATCAGAGTTCTAAATCATCGGCTCTACTACAGCCGACAAAAAGCATTACAAAACATTCATCTCTCTAAAGAACGGTCTAAAAAACATTATGACTCTCGTGCTAAGCCTACCACTTATAGCGTAAACGACACGGTGTATCTAAAGTGCCATCATAAACAAAACAAGGCTCTATCACCAGTGTGGAAAGGGCCATATAAGATCGTAAAAATAAATGGCAACCACACGGTCACACTCTTAATCAACCGTAGACACGTGCGTCATCATTACGACGAAATCAAGCTCGCCGCAGACCAAACGGCACCATAATAATAAGTCTCCTATAATAGTAAGTACCTATTTTTATTTATTTATTCCAGGTCATTGCTCTCGCTGTATCCCTGTGAGTTCGTCTCACCTATTCGAGGAAGTTCCGGCCTATTCTTTGATAAGCTTATAAACGTCAAGTTCACAAACGACGACTGGAATGTACTTACTTATATCGATATTAGTCACGTAAAGCCAACGTTTGATAAAATCGATTATTTACTCGAAAAGGTAAATACCTTCTGTAGCTCTTTTATATCATCCCAAATTAAAACAGATTGTTCTAACTCTTTATCCGCATTACGTAATTTACGTGACGTCAATATTCGAAAATTCTCTTCTATTTCCCATCTAATGTTAAACAAACAAAATCCTCGCATTAAACGTGGTCTTTTCGATATCGGAGGCTCATTGCTTAAAACGTTCTTCGGTACTTTAGACTCTGATGACGCTATAAAATTCACTGACGCTATCAACAAAGTACAGACAGATGAAAAACATCTGAGGCACTTAATGAAGGATAACATTCACTTTATCAAGTCTACTATATCTACGTTCAACAACACTATGAGTAAAGTAGACGAGAACGAAAAACGTCTCGTCCAAAATATGGAAGCTATACGCTCAGCCATGTCAGCAATAAATAATTCTAATGATAAATTACAAGCAAAAACGCAGGTCTCGTCCTTGCTGAACTCCTTAGAGTCCATTATCACCTCTGTTTCCTTTGACATTGATGACGTAAACAATGCCATTCTGTTTGCAAAGTTAAACATCTTGCATCCGACTGTACTTAGTCCACATCAGCTGTACAGCGAACTCGAAGGGCACCGAAACGACTTACCTCAGCACTACGAACTACCGGTGTCTCTGTCACTACAAAATATTAACGAGATAATTGATGTATCTCAGCTGGTATGCTACTTTCATACTGATAAAATAGTCATTGTAGTAAAAATTCCCTTAGTCCTACCGCAAACTTATGAACTTTTCAATGTCATTCCTTTACCAATTCCCTACGACAGTTCCAAACCCGAGACTTTCGCTCTTATTGCTCCTTCCAGCCCTTACGTGGCAATAACGAGCGATCATATGTTCTACTCATTGATCAAAGACTTGTCAAACTGCAAAGTGATTAGTGAAAAGTGCTATGTGTGCGTGTTAACAAACGTTTACTCAACAATCGCGAACCCTCTGTGCGAAATTAGTTTATTAACGGATGTAGTTTCTAAGATTCCAGACTCTTGTAATATTAAGCTGTTACGCGGCTCTATCGACTTATTTCATAAGATAACTCATAACCGATGGATCTTCGTCCAATTGGAACCAGGCAGAAGCCACATAGCTTGCGGAGATAACCTGTACGATGAGATGTTATCTGCTACAGGCATCCTTTCGCTGCCGAAAAACTGTAAAGCATTTTTCAGGACCTTGCAGTTGTCCTCCACTGACAGGTATACGATTAATATAACTCAGACTCATACTATGTCAAACTTTAGCATAGTCATAGATGACTGTTGCGATAGAATTAAGGTTAATAAAACCCTGTTTAAGATTCCTATGGTTAAGTTAGATAGTGTTAACAATTTAGACTCACTCTTACATGCCAGTGTCCATCTCGATCAATCTGAGAGCGAGATTAACGAAATCGAGAATTCCACTCATCTCCAAAAATACGGAGTTCATTATATGTCACTTAGTTATATAGTTAGTATTATGTTTGTGTTCTATTTACTGTATAAGGGTAGGAAAATAATCCTACGGGAAAATATGTTTTCTAGTTGCACTGAAATTTTCCATAAACGCCGTAACCCGGAAGTTAAACCAGATTTACCTTTGTCAACAATTATACCTACTAAGGACACAGCCAACAACCATTCCTCTATCGCTGAAGCTGAAGATATGGTCCATGTTCAGCATTCAACTCCTCAGAAGAGAAATATTGTACTTGCAAGATCCTTATCTAACATAAAATAATCCTGTCAACGAGATCCTTATTATGGTAGATAGTTAAGAACGTAGGTTAATTCTAGATCTAAGTTTAATACTGACATACCTAATATTAGTTTGTGAATCTGGAGCGAGTCCTGAAATTTCACATCACCCTTTCCGTGATGTTCAATCTTAAGGGGGGGGTTGTTATAATCACCTTCCCTTAGAGACTGTATGCGTGGGAAAGTGCTGACGCGTCAGTAGGTGCATTCGACACGTGGAGCCTTTTTCCCATGGCATGACGCAAGACCAGTCACACAGTCGTACCATTTTGCAATTCAATATCCGGGCTCGTGAAAGACGGTCATCTCTACTGTTCCATTTCTATTATTCAATTTCCTTTATTTTCAATTTCGTAATAAACGTGTTTTAAGAAAAATATCTTTTATAAAAAGACTCTCCTGACCCGCCCCGTAACAGGACACTTCCGACAAAAATTCAAATAAGTTGATCCGATTCGATGGTTACAAATCAATAATAAGACTAGGATACTGAAATTACTTTTAGTACAATAAAATCGTACCTTTCTGATCGGCATATGAGCAATCAATTTTTTCAATGTGTTCAGCAAATGTTTTCAGATAAGAAAAATCACTATTTCTTTTAGAAATGTCAACAAAAAGTGTCATAGCAGCGTCCAAAGTCATATTCGCTCCAACTATGAGATTTTGATCCAATTCGACACCTTTTAGTGATATAACATCACTTATATCGATTAGAACTCTGGGATACTCAAAAGACTCGCATATACCTTAAAATTACAATGATCAAATTAGAAAAAAAGTAATAGAACGCACCAATCGCGATTAATATTATTTTACCTTTTCCAGTATTGCCATCCACTAACATATACGAATCCGTACCTTCATTTTTAAGTATTTCAAATATCTGGTCTATTTCGTATGATTTGTAAAATTTATATGCATCGTCCGAAACAAGAGTCATAAGTTTTTTTTCTTTCTCAAGCAAAATCCAATCATCTTCATTGGCAGCATCATCAATACACCTTTTAGCACAGCGTTCATTAGCATTTTCACACATGCAAAGATCTTCAATGTCTCTCACTTTTGACACCAGATTTGGGCATGCATCCGTTGCGAAAGACTTCATGGTATCTAATATAGGACGGTAGCCAGTACATCGACATGTATTGCAACCAAATGACTTTTCTAGCTGCGACATGGACAGTTTTTTGTCTAAAAGGCTGGAACAAATTGTGGACTGTTAAACGTTCAAATTACAAATGTAATAAGACTGAGTGAGGTCCCCATACTAAAATAATAATTCATATGCTTAAACTTTAAAACAGTAATACTTATAACACAACAACAAATGCAAACAACAACAAAATAAAATAAGAATTGATAAGACCGGACACTTGACCGGACACTTGTCCGGTCTTATCAATTCTTATTGTGACTCTGACTCCTGTTTATGTGTTTATGGTTCTAAAATCAAACAAGTAAAATGTATGCTAAACTGATATTATAGTCATTTGGGGCTGTCGAAACCCAACTTGCACATTTCCGGTTTTTATTAGGTAGTTATATTTATTTAATACGTTAAAAAAAATTGCTTGCAAAGAGAACTAAGACTGAGTCTCATAAGAACACAATCAAACGCACATTGAACATAATCAATAATTATTGTCTAAATTAATTTTGTTTCGTGATTATTTGGGTAAATCAATTGACAATCATACCTATGCATATGCATTACCCAACCAGGAGTGCAGTAGCCACATTGCGTTCCATTCAATTCGGCTATCCTCTTCTGAACTTCGCTGTATCCCGTTTTTCTATTACCAACTCCTTCAATCGTCGTGATGCTCCAGTTATGACAAGAATATACGAGGACTAGACACTGAAAAGTAGGTTATTTTGCTGTCATCGTTCTCTATTTTTTAAACTTGTTTAACAGATTTACGTACCTGCAATAGTAGTCAAGGTAAATTAATATTTTATTTGTAACTCAGACAGTATGTTGCGTGATACGGCAGGAGTATAATTATTAAGGTTTAAAGCAGTATTTAGATGAGCATCTTTAGCATATAGTGCGTTCACAGAGTCTATTCACATGGTCTATATTAAGTTGTTTTTGTTTCTTTTTTTGCGATAAACAAACCAGTTTTCAATTTCAACCTTAGGTCTTATGAAAGTCAAATGAAAATGAAAACAGAAATAATATTAGAAACCGTCCAAGTGTACGCACTTACAGGTACAGGATACCGTTAGAAGATAAGATAGAGATAAAGAAGGTTTTTTATCTGCCATACAAAACATAACAACTTCATTAAAGTAATTCTCAATTATGTTTGTAGAAAGTTTTTTTTTGTAACTTGGTTACCTATCATTCGTACATTGTAAGGCCGTGATAGTTTTGCTTGTAAGTGCATTATATGTCCTACCGACCTGATTTACACGATTCTACAATCAATCGCTTAGCCAGGACAGGGAGAAGGATGCCCGACTCTAACAAAAAAAATATTTATTTATTCATTCATTCATTCATTCATTCATTCATTCATTCATTCATTCATTCATTCATTCATTCATTCATTCATTCATTCATTCATTCATTCATTCATTCATTCATTCATTCATTCATTCATTCATTCATTCATTCATTCATTCATTCATTCATTCATTCATTCATTCATTCATTCATTCATTCATTCATTCATTCATTCATTCATTCATTCATTCATTCATTCATTCATTCATTCATTCATTCATTCATTCATTCATTCATTCATTCATTCATTCATTCATTCATTCATTCATTCATTCATTCATTCATTCTACCCGCAGCGCGCGCGCTCGATAAGACGCAACATCTCACGTCCGTGCTTTAAACTGCAATTTAAATACTTCTCACGGGTTAGTGCATTAGAAATAAAAATGGTGTAACTTTTTTTTTTTTTTGTTTGCCTCAGGGTGTTTTATCGTGACAATGGTATCATGTAAAACCTGTACTAAGAAGATCTTGGCTGCTGACAAAATCTCATGTGAAGCCTGTGCCGGCTACTTCCACGTAACATGCGTGGGTTTTACAAAGGAATCGTGGAAGAAACACACAGGCCTTTGGCTTTGTGCCGACTGCAAAGCTTTTTGTTGCAACGGATGTAAGGACTTCACAGCTCAAGCCGATAGGATCACGTGCTCGGGAAAAGCTTGCGGTCAACTTTTTCATCGCCAGTGCGTTGGTATTTCTACGAGTACACGGTCTTCTGATTTACCCTCATGGGTATGTCCTGTGTGCAAAGCTAAGGAGCCGAGAATGGGAAACACAAATACTCCAGTCAAAGGGCTCGATTGCTTCAACGTTACTTATAGGAAGCCCTCACAGCATAGCCTGATTACTTCTCCTACTGCAGACGGTGACGAAGGGAATGAGGGGCTTCGTGCTTTTATTCAACAGTGCATGGATTCACTTAAATCCGAATTGAAAGTCACGATTCGCTCGGAGATCTCCAGCAGCCTGGCTTTGCTCAGAACAGAATTTGATGCAAAGCTTGCAGCTATTGACGATAAATTCAGCAAGTTCACTGAGCTCGAAATGGAGTTGACCGAGGCTAGACAGCGAATTACCGATCTGGAGACTCAAAATGACTCTCACCAGCAATGGCTTAGGATGAACAATCTCGAAATATCTGGTGTCCCAGAATGCAATAATGAGTCCCTCACTGACTTGGTGATCGATATTGCTAACCATGCCGGAGTTCAGTTGAAGAAAGATGACATTGAGTTCGCAAATAGAGTCCGGCCAGCACAATCTACTTCTGGCCGCCCAAAAAACATAATTGTCAAATTAAGGCAGAGATCTCTCAAGGACCACATCATCTCAGGTATCAAGAATCGCAAGGGCCTTACTACCGCAGATATAAAGATGAATAAAGACTCCACCAGGGTTTATGTAAATGATCATCTTACGCCAAAGAATAAGGGACTGCTGAAGGAGTGCAAAATCGTTTGCGCAAAGTTTAAATACCAATATGTTTGGGTCAAAAACTGCAACATATACGTACGAAAGGCAGAAAAATGTCCTTTTTTTCAGATAAAATCCGCTTCAGATATTTCAAAGATTGTATAATGCAGTCATACCTACTTGTTTTGTTCCCTGTAACAGTAGACATGTTTCTCACCCACACACCTTTTACATTCACACAATTACACCATACGCCGTACACACCACACCACACTTTCACTTACACGTACTCTCGTTCTCACTACACAGAAGTCCTTGGATATACCCATTTAATCTGTACGATATCTGTCCAATCCTACGTTTCTGGTACTTATTCTCCGTACACCTATCTCGATCACACATTATTCTAATATCAGGATATTTTATCAAAATGCTAGGGGACTCAGATCCAAGACATCACAATTTTATAATAGCATCATCTGTAACAGCTCTGATATTATAATAATCACAGAAACCTGGCTAATAGATAGCGTTCTAAATTCGGAACTGTGCAATGATGCTTTTGATGTATTTCGGGTGGATCGTGACCGCGCTGCATCTGGCAAGGCTGACGGGGGAGGAGTGCTCATCATCACGCGTCGTGATCTGGATGCTTATATTCGCCCAGAGTGGTCTCCTCCGGGTGCAGAATGTCTTTGGGTGACGGTCCCTTCCCGGCCTCAGCGTGGCCTCTCACGGGACCTGCATGTCTGCGCTATTTATGCACCACCGGGAAAGGAACTACCGTCATGCATCGAAACTGCTAGATCTTCTATCGCACAGGTTGTTTCTTTGGATCCCAATGCTTTCTACTTGGTTGCGGGTGATTTTAACCTCCCTTGTATTCGTTGGTCTGGCAGTGGTCCTGTCCATATCTGCAAAGGGTCCGTTCAGGTACAAAACTCCGGAATTAATTTGACCCAAGATCTGTCACTTTTATCGCTTGCTCAATATAATATGATTACTAATGAGTCTGGTAATACATTAGATTTGATTTTTAGTAATTTTGCCATAGAGGTACGTCGTGCTCCAGTGGGTCTTGTAAAGGAGGATGCTCACCATCCCTCACTTGAGATTGAAAGCAGCGATATTTTTGTCATGTCACTTCCTGAGTCCAATAGCCTGAGATATAGATTTCGTCGAGGTAATTACGAGGAAATACGTAAGCTTATTGATGGCACAGATTGGTCAGAGCTGTTTAGCAGCAAAAGTGTGGATCATTGCGTTGACGCTTTTTCTGAGATCATACAAACAGCCATAAAGAAGTACATACCTCGTGATACACGAAATAAAAAATGCCATTACCCTATCTGGTATAATAACTCGCTTATTAGGGTAATTCGTGAAAAGGGCAAGGCCCACAAAAGATGGAAATCTTTTAAAAACCCTAGAGACTACGATGAGTTTGCGTTACTACGTAGGCGTCAAAAAGTTTTGCAGGATGAATGTTTCAAAGATTATGTGTTATCTATGGAAACACAAATAAAAACCGATCCAAAATATCTCTGGTCCTTTGTTAAGGCACTTCGTGGCTCCTCAGGTTATCCACGTAATCTCGTGCACAAAGGTCTTACGCTCTCGGATGGACCCAGTATATGTCAGGGATTTAACAGTTTCTTTCAATCTGTTTTTTGTGAAGCCGCTAGCACCTACGAGGGTTATCCTTTCACCCCTCCTTACTGCAATGACGTTGTGCTAATAAGCTCATTGCAAATATGTCGGGAGGAGGTTTTCAAACTTTTGTTTCTGCTAAAGGAAAGTGGTGGCCCCGGGGCAGATGGTGTTCCACCATTCTTTATAAAACAATGCGCTATTCAGTTAAGTTTTCCCCTTACTTTAATTTACAATCAATCACTTGCAGAGGGTGTTTTCCCCACTTGCTGGAAAGATGCTAATATTGTACCAATTCATAAAAAGGGGTCCAAAAGGGAGGTGGATAACTATCGGCCAATATCTATTTTGAACGTATTTGCCAAAGTTTTTGAAAAGGCAGTCTACAACAAGGTATACTCAACTCTGTCCAAGTATATTCCTCCGCAGCAACATGGATTCCTAAAGGGCCGTTCGACGGTGACAAATCTGGCAGAATTGTTGCAATATGTTCTTCATCAAATGGACAGCCGCAAGCAAGTTGATGTAATTTACACGGATTTTGAGAAGGCATTTGATCGTGTTGACCATGTCATCCTTTTACAGAAGCTCTATTTTCTCGGTGTCCAGGGTGATTTATTTCGCTGGTTCTCCTCTTACTTGGCCAACAGACGTCAATGTGTTGTTGTTAGTGGTTTTAGCTCAGAGTTTATTAAAATTCCGTCCGGTGTTCCACAGGGGTCTCACTTGGGTCCTCTCTTATACAACTTATATCTTTATGATATCTACTGTGCCTTTAAGAATAGCCTGTTTTTGATGTATGCTGATGACAAGAAAATATTTCTTAATATCTCTGACACTACTGATTGCATCAAAATACAGGAGGACTTAGACCGGTTATCCGAGTACTATAGACTAAATAGAATCAATGTGAACGTTAGCAAGTGTATTCAGATTTCTTTCACCAGGAGCGCTAAACTTATCAATTTTACTTACCACATCAATAATCATCCTCTAACCCGCGTGGATACTATCCGGGATCTCGGCATAATTTTGGATCAAAAGCTTACTTTCGACAAGCACTTTGATTACATAACAGATCGCGCATATCGTAACCTTGGTTTTGTTCTTCGCACATGTACGCCATTTAAAGACTTGACTTGTATCAAGATGATATATTTCGCATACGTAAGAAGTATCCTAGAATATGCCTCTAGCATTTGGTGTCCGCAATACGTCACACACATGCATCGCATCGAACGTATTCAATCAATTTTTCTAAAGCATTTAAATTTTAAAGCTAAAATCTATAAGCCTGATTACACAGACTCATGCCGCTTCCATCACTTATTGACTCTCAATGAACGTCGTGAATTACTTGATATGGCTTTACTGTATGATATACTATCTGGCAGACTTGACGCACCTGCTCTTTTATCCTCACTTGGACTCACTGTTCCACTGCGACGAACCCGGCATACATATCAAAAGCTGATGCATGTGCCTTTTGTGCACACTAATTATGCCCAAAACAGCACTCTGGTACGTTTGGCACGCCTGTATAATAATAAATTTTCAGATGCCGACCCTTTTTCTCAGTCTAAGAATTCTTTCAAACATGCTATCATAAATATAATCATGGACAATCCAGTGACTTCATAATG